>SJJU01012220.1:0-15279 GCA_012932125.1 Conopomorpha cramerella
CCAACATTTCCGCCAATTTATTTGTATCTATTTTTTCATACATTATTCTGCTAAACACCAAATTACCCTTTGAGTTTAAGTTTTATCAGATACAAACATAGTGAGCCGGTTTATTTGAAACATTGTTACCATCTTCCAGGCCTAACCTGGTCCCAGGACGGCGACGACTTCGCCCTCCACGCGATGCCGCTGATGCACCACACGAACGTCTCCCAAGCCTGCTCCATGCTGGACGGCGTCACGGCGTACGAGGCGCAGGCGTACGAACAGGCTTTGGCGGAGTATGACGACGTCGGTACGTCGGACGATTGGGACTTCGGCGTAGACTGCGGCGACTTTATGATGTAGAAGTTATCTATGTGTGAAAATGAATCAATGCACTCAAATAGTAGGTAACTACTTGCCTACATTGTTTGAAGTAATACGATTGGATGCCGTAAAGTTGATGGATGTTCGCTGAAGAAATAGAGTTTAGCTTTTCCTGAAGGCATTTTGAAAGCAATTTCGTAGTCAAATCAGACCGAAATCAACTAGACTTGCAATCCAAAACTGACGTTTATAATAAATTGAGACAACGATATGAAAAACCTGCAGGAGTGAAAGAGCAAGAGATAGTTATGTTCTGTCACTTACTGCGTCGTAGGGTTTTGTATGTACTTCTGGATCCAAATTGTCGTTTTACTACTTGGAAAGAGTCAGACTGAGGATGCTCCACGGCTTGGAAGTCTAGTTGGTCTGAGGTAGTCAAAGTAGTTTTGTGTTCAGTGCACCTATTATGTGATCGAATAAGGGCTAAAATGGTTCGTCGATGGTTCACATTCTGTTTACATTGTTGCTAAGAATTTTCTCTAAGACTTTGATTTAAATTATAGAGTTACAGAGAACGTTAGATGTACAGATGCCGCAAATAAAACTTTTGTAAAGAGCTTATTTCGGTTTTCGAAAACTTTATCTCTGTCACACACTACCTATGTCACATTTGTCACCCGTTGTCCAATATATGACATATATTTGACGTAAACTAATAAAGTTTCTTATGAAACTCGTCAGTCTTCGGAAATCTTCGCAAACGGAAATTGTCTCTTTCCAAAAGTCTGCGCATTATTTATTCGCAATCTGTATTTTCCTTTTGCCGGTGGCATATTAACGTATCTGTTACCTTTCCTTATTGTGAAGGAATCCGTTACGGATACTCCACCGCTGGCGAGACAACGGCGGGGCTATGTGGGACTCGCACCCACTAAAACCCCACGGCGACCACTCCCACTTTATTGCCGGGCCCCCCGAAACGAACTGTGCCACTATATCTAAGGGTTAGGAACTATGTAATAAAAATAAACATATTGCGCGTTTAAACGTTTAACAACCAGTTAAAACCCTTATTGGTGTTCTGCTCATGGTAACCTGCCGTCATACCAAGAAAAGGCTTAACTTTACATTTATTTTCATGGGAATATGTGCTTTATATTAGAGTATTCAATACATAGTATAAAACAAAATCGCCTCCCGCTGTCTGTCCCTATGTATGCTTAGATATTTAAAATTACGCTACGGATTTTGATGCGGTTTTCTTTAATACATAGAGTGATTTTAGGTGAAGGTTTATATGTATAATACATAGCAGATAAACACTGTTAACTCTTTCCCGGACAGTAAACGCCTATAGGCGTCATAACAATAAAAGATCTATTGTGTCTATTTTACTGTTCGTCAATGTGTTAATATTGTAGGTATATTGGAAAAATAACGTTTGCCGGCTCAGATAGTAATAAATAAAGCAAATATTCCCATGAAAATAAATATAATAAACGGTTTGCGTCTACTTTCATAGTGCGAACCGCCAGGATGTGGAACGACTTTCCGGAGTCTGTGTTTCATGCGCAGTAAAGTCTGAAGGTCTTCAAGTCGCAGGAATAGGTACCTAATGAACAAGTGTGCTCCATCATAGACAACATCGCTGCTTAACATCAGACAGGATGGTGGTCAAACGCTTGTTCATAGTGATAAGAAAAAAATTACGCCTTTTCTCCGTATGGCATCAGTGTTGTATTCATTTAACAGTTCCTTACGCTGCTTTGACATAACTCGTTCTTCTCTATAGTGAAATATGACAATGTAAAACCTTGAGAGCATTCATTCAGAATGTCACTGCCAATTTAAGGGTTAAGCATTAACAATTTTAACGGCATTTCATCTCCTTTTGGACCGTATTACATGTGAGTTAAATACGACATTCCAAATTCTTGTGTGTTTAAATATATTGGTGTTAAGGTACATAGATGACAGTTTGTAAGGTTTGTCTTTTCGTGTCCGCGCTCAGGAAAATTGGTGTTCTTAATATAATGCAAGTATATAGTTGAAGTAAGCAATACCGAATGTAGGACTTTTACGTGAATATTAGTTACAATTTGTAAGGATTTTGTAGTTTTCTACCTACAGTCGAGGTTACGGTAAAGTTAAAATAAAAAGGTAAAGGTAAATGCCACATTATCCCTGAGTAACATAGGGTAAATTTTATCCCAAAATACCCACGGTATTGGAAAAAACCGTGAGTAATACCGCGCGGTACTTAATACAAGCTAGTCTTTAATAAAATTACCTCGACTGTAGATAATTAAATGTTTGTAAAATTTGGCAAAAAAAAAATATAACATTTAGATTATTATAATAAATGTGCCAAATAATGCAGTGGCGAGTCTTATGAATTTTTAGTAAGTATTAGATTTATATTGTATTGTAGGTGTATGTTTGTATGTGTGTACCCATTCGCATTATTATGTACTGGTATAAAATGAAGGGTACAGACAAAGAACAAGGAATGTCAATTTTTTTTGTCTTGACCTTTTTAATTTTTTTTTTTGTTGAAACTTATTGTCTATGGTACTTTTATTCCGAATCATTAGCTTTTAAATAAAACAACTAGATAGCGCAAAAAAGGCAGTTTTGTTTTTGGTTGAAAGGAAAAAATCTAGGAATGTCCATGACTTTCAAACTTTTGAATGTGTATTTCTCAAAATCAACTCATTAGGACATTCCCTATTCTTTTTCTGTACCCTTCAAATAGTATTTAGTTTTTTATTCACCAAAATGTCTGTGTTATTGAATACAATGCACGATTTTAGTATCCAAGATATAAAAGTACTTACCTTTAGATCTAAAAACCGAACGCGCAATTTCAGCATATTATTTTTTTTAATATGTGTAAAGCGTGAAATACTTTGAAGGTAAAATATTACAATGACATTTATAGGATCATACTTCTATCTAACGTTTCCAAAGGCCAAACATGCACAAAAAAAAAGTTGTGTGGTTTTACGAAACCACGGTAAAAGTGAAACTTTTTTTCACATTATAGATATTTAACTTAAAAATATTTGATAGACGCCGCCAAATTGGCCTTGGCTGCTCTGATGAGCGCCTTTCACTTTATCCCTACTCAGCGGCCGACCGTCACGCGACATGCAACACACAGACGAAAAAGTTTGAGGCGATGTAATAAAAGTTTCACTTTAAAACAATATTTGACACAATACATACCCATATACCAGTGGCGTGCACTGGCTTCCGCCGACAAGGTAGGCAGTAATCCCCAAGGATTGACACCTATGTATAGGTAACTTGTCTTTACGAAACATAGGTACCTGTGTTTCGAATCTCATCCTATCTCGTCACCTACAAAACACAGGACGTTCGTTAGCCTATGTCGTGAGCACTACAAAAAAAGATCTGGCAATAACTCTATTATTAGGTCGGGTAGCCAAAATACTAAGGTAGGCAGTGTCTTTTTGCCTATATGGTGTGCACGCCACTACCATATACGCTAGTTACCCCGTATATCAGGAATAACTGGCCAGGGGGCCAAGTCTGCAACACTCTCGTTTAGTTGCATCGCTCTGGCATCGTAGCGGCAAACGATGATAGATAGATGCATTTATTCACATATAAATACACTTCACGCATTTTAATCCCAAAGCGGGATAGACAGGGACTCTTGCTAAGCAAGTGTGAATACGCAATAAATAATTGAGAATTAAGTGCCAACGATTCACCAAACGCAACGTGACAGAGGGTGAGTCCATAGCCGTTTTAGAGTTCACACGCTGCGGGTTTCATCACGATGTTGTCCTTCACTAGCCTATAGTTGACAAATGAGCATCGCTTTTTTAATACGTACGACACTGAAGTGGACGAGTGATCAGCAATGGACATCGTGATCCGTTACGATGTCAGAGCAATGCAGCTACCAGAGTGTAGTGTGGACTTAGGTCCCTGGCCCCGTACCATGAGGTAATGTAGCGGTATTGTTTTCTCTGTGTAACAGGGATGGCGCTACACGAGTGGTATAACGTTGTCACTGTCACTCAGTGTAAAGAAAACGACTACTACCCCATGGTACAGGGGCAGGTAACAATTTTACCAAATGATTGTGTAACCATCAGGGTAAATTTTGATATTTCTTTTCTTTGAATGTGTTATCGCAACGTTTTGTACGTTCAAATACTAAAGTAATATTATTAAATCTTTTAACAATATAGTGTGTATTGGATAAGTTCCGGAATATAAATTGTATTTTTAATGTTGAAAATAATTTATAACGTTGGCGATTGTCGAGAAAATTACTCAGCCACCACACAACTTTCCCCACGGAACTCTGACATAAACGAAAAAAATAATACCTCTTCCTACCCCTTTAAACCTTCCCTGAACTCCCCCTATAATTCAAGAATTCCAGCCTTTCTCGAGTTTTGGCGAGACTAACGAACAGCAATTCATTTTTACCGAATTATTGCCAGCAATACTTTCCAACATTACTGTCTTACTTTCGATACAAAGTTTGACAGTAATGACAATTCTAAGCCCGAAAATCTGTCAGAAGAACGCCAAAGAAAATTCCCCATTTATATGAAGAGGTATTTTTTTTTTTTATTTAACTTTAATATTTCATGGGGTAGATGCATACACAAATCATTCAACTAACGCACAAATTAAAAATATACCGGTAATAATTAATTCGAATTTTATTGAAATCAAGTAAGTCGCTCGCATTTTACGATATTTTCTTATTACGTATTTCTTAGGTTCTAAATACTGTTACGTACGTGGGGGGTGGGTACCGATAGAAAAATGACACTGTTACGAAAATCAAGAATTACACTTTATTCAGGCACTATAATTACACAAACTAATTACAATCGTTAAACTAACACCGCTAATAAACACTTCTACAATCACACAATCACTTGTTTTCACTCTTTAGTCTTCTCTCTTGATGTTCACTATATCGCTGTTTAGTTGAAACTGTCCCGCCGACTCGATCGTCGCTCTTTATATACCACGGTACACAATCCAGAACATTCGAGTAGGTTCAGGTACATTCTCGAGTCGACTTCTAATTATAATAATTAAATACCTAACCGTCGCGTCGGCCCGCTCGCGTGTTTATACCTACTCCAACAGTAGGTAAGTAGATTTATACCTACTTGTGAGTCGCGTCGAACGGCTCGCGTGTTTATACCTACACCCAACAGTAGGTAAGTAGGTGTATACCTACTTGTGGTGAGGAAAGTACTTGTGGCTTCCGAAATATACCACACTTTTCTCGATCTTTCGAGATCCTTCTACTACATTCTGACGTATATAGGCACTGTGTAGTGGTTCGTATGCGTCGACTTGGATACTGGAATGTTCTTTAGGCCTCTCGAATGTTCGACGTACCTCTACGGCATTCTAGCCGTTGTTTCTCGACCCCGGGGGGTAACACTACCCCCTTCTAAAACGTGCTCGTCTCGAGCATGATTATCTCCATAGTATCGGGCCAGCCGGTCGTATGCACAACCTTGCATGGGCTTCGGTGGGTTCTCTGTATCCGATACGTGACGTCGTTAATCCTGGTCACTACCTTATATGGTCCTTCCCAACGACGATGTAGCGAGTCACGCAACCACACTAGGGAACCCTCATCGAACCGAGATTTATTAACTCTCCAGTCATGTTGCTGCCTCATCGTGTTGCTTTTGCATGGTCCATTACAACGAACGCCACTGCGTATCTCCTCCAACCCATTGCGTTTATCTCCAACGCTATCTGTAACGGGACGCCTCTTTACCAAGTCCCCCGACATGCGCAGCTTCCTCCCAAGGTTGGTGCTATCGACATTTCCATGAGTCTTCTTCCTCTTTGGACAACTGGACCGCAAGCGCCCGCGTTCACCACACTGATAACAACGCGGTACATACTCGCGGTCACGGAAAGGCACTTCACACGCACAAACCTTTCTCACTGAAAGTGGCTTCTCGGAAGGTACACGAACGTGTAACCGGCCTCTAACCTCTCAATGCATGGCTACTGCATCCTTCAAACTTCTATGATGCCCCAATCGAACAGCAGCTCTTACTTCCATATCACGAATACCATCGATGAAAGCTTGAAGTAGCATGCTGTCTACCAAAGAGGCGGATGCCGACTGGTACGCCTTTCTCACCAATGTCTCTATCTCCAAGGCCCACTTCTGCAGAGACTCGTTCCGGCCCTGGCTGCGATTCTTCAGCTGTGCTCTGAAAACGTACTCCAAATGTCGGTCTCCATAGCGAGTCTCTAGCGCCTCAAGTAGGCGGCCATATGTCCTCTCATCGCCTAAGACTTCCAGTACAGCGAGAGCTTCGTCTCGTAGAGCCAGTGTGAGTGCTGTCTTCGCCTCCTCTTCACTCCAACCATTGGCCTGACAGACAGACTCGAACTGCAACTTGTACGCATTCCACGAGGAAGTACCGTCAAACGGAGGAACCTTGAAGTTCCCACATGCCGGTACAGAGACTTCAGACCTGCTGGTTCCGGAAACCATCTTAACCTCCAGTTTCCGCAGACGATTTTCAAAGTCCTCCATCTTCTCGTTGATGTTATGTAGACGATTCTCGAATTTGATGTCCATATCGGCTAGTTTCCCTTGTACTTCCGTCATCTCATTTTTCCATTCTGCAATGGCCTCTCGCACTTCACGGAGCAAGCACGACTGTTCCTCCTGTCCCCTAGATAGTCTCTCCTCGGCTTCCCGCTGGCTGATACACAGCTTCTTAATCTGTTCCTCCTGGGCCTTAGCTTGTCTCTCTTGGGCTTCCCGGGCTTCCTGCTGGGCCTTAGTTTGTCTATCCTCGGCTTCCCGCTGGCTTACCCACAGCTTCTTATACTGCTCCTCCTGGGCTTCGCGTGCTTCCTGCTGGGCCTTAGCTTGTCTCTCTTGGGCTTCCCGTGCTTCCTGCTGGGCCTTAGCTTGTCTCTCCTCGGCTTCCTTAAGGGGTCGAGATTGTTCCTTCAACAAAATCAGGATAGTGTTGAGGTCAATCTCGGCCTTCGGTCTTGGTGACGATGCCGGTGAAGTGACAGTAGATGGACCAGCCACGGCTGCCGTAGAGCCCTCCGCTGCACGTTGGCTCCGGGTCTGGACGCCCTCCGTTTCTTGTTCTCGTGGAGTGATCGGCATTTTCTATCCCACTTCTGACACCAAATGTTACGTACGTGGGGGGTGAGTACCGATAGAAAAGTACACTATTACGAAAATCAAGAATTACACTTTATTCAGGCACTAAAATTACACAAACTAATTACAATCGTTAAACTAACACCGCTAATAAACACTTTCACAATCACACAATCACTTGTTATCACTCTTTAGTTTTCTCTCTTGATGTTCACTATATCGCTGTTTAGTTGAAACTGTCCCGCGGACTCGATCGTCGCTCTTTATATACCACGGTACACAATCCAGAACATTCGAGTAGGTTCAGGTACATTCTCGAGTCGACTTCTAATAATAATAATTAATACCTAACCGTCGCGTCGGCCCGCTCGCGTGTTTATACCTACTCCAACAGTAGGTAAGTAGATTTATACCTACTTGTGAGTCGCGTCGTCGGCTCGCGTGTTTATACCTACACCCAACAGTAGGTAAGTAGGTGTATACCTACTTGTGGTGAGGTAAGTACTTGTGGCTTCCGAAATATACCACACTTTTCTCGATCTTTCGAGATTCTTCTACTACATTCTGACGCATATAGGCACTGTGTAGTGGTTTGTATGCGTCGACTTGAATACTGGAATGTTCTTTAGGACTCTCGAATGTTCGACGTATCTCTACGGCATTCTAGCCGTTGTTTCTCGACCCCGGGGCGTAACAATACTATCGAAAACAGCAGATTATAGATCACATAATATGAGGAATTTTGAAGACAAAATATCGTTTTTACAATTGATTATTCCCAGATACTTAGAAAATTTTTCTTCAGACAAAATATTTACTGTCAATACTTAGTACAGAACTATTTCGCATGTGAAGTATATGTACCACGTTAAAACCTAATCAGTTTAAACATACCTACTTCTTAACACGACTGTGGAAAACATAAAAATTAAATATACGGTAAATGTCTAATGTAGCCTTTTTTACTTATTTTAACTTTTTCCTCTATGACATAGATGTCGCTACTAGTATCTGTGCCGATTGTCAATCACGCTTACAGCTGACATTTCTTTCAATATTGATTGAAGTTGTTGCAAGAAGTTTCGGTTTGATTCAATGTTGTTCAATGTCGATGCATCAGCGTCATCTTTTGAGAAAATAATAAACTAAATTAAACAAAAATAAATGCCTCAGTCATCATCAGCCCCATGACGTTTACTGTTGGACAAAGGAACATGATGTTTTGGCGGGAATAATCGCCACGCTAGGCAGACGTTTTGGCGATCGCTGTGTGGTTTAACTCACAGAAAGCGCTGCTGCCCGTCCTTTGGAGAGACCCCCACGACGACGACGGGAAAAGTTCGGTTAGGTTGATACACTTATGCTTCTTTTATTTATTTGTTAAATAATCCTACATGTACTTAATAGTGAGCGATAAAAACGCTTCTTCACCTTAAAACCAGTGGCACTACTGCCACTAAACCATGATTTATATATTGTATTATTAGCAAAGTAAATTTAGAGAGAAATATTTAGATTATAGTAATAATTTAACTAAAATATCGATGTGTCCCCCGTGTACCGTGTAATAAATTAAAATATGAGCATTTTAGCCATAACTATACCCTATCTACCTTCATTTGCGTGTTAAGAGGTTTTGATGTCGATTTTCGGTGTGTAATTACATAAATGTTAGACATTTAATTGAATAGTAATATTAAATGTTGATCCTGAATGTTCAGTAGATACCTAAGTAGATGTAAAAGCGTAAAATTTTCTAAATTGTAATTAATTCGTAAACATAATCATGTTGTACGATGATGATGAGTATTTTGCTTTATTATTTAGTAATTATTACGGTAGTAATTAATAATTTAGGCGTAATAATTATTAGTGAATACCACTTGTCAATTTTTCTTTCTTTATTGCTACAGAGATTTAAACCTTTAGTTAATTTAAACCAAGCGAGTCTTTTTGTGACGCATAATAACAATAAGTACAAGCATAAACAAAGCAAATATTTATTGAGGTTTAGGAACACATAAGGATCATTGTTCTTTGCTCAAAGCCAATAATTGTGCTTTCTCCTATTGTTGACAGAGAATATCTTTAACACATTGACGGTCAGTAAAATAGACACAATAAATGTTTTATTGTTATGACGCCTATAGGCGTTTATTGTCCCGGAAAGAGTTGAATTATCTGCGTGCAAGTAGTGATACACTACTCTCTCTGAGTTTATATTTTAACGTACCAATAGCATAGCTGTACTTGCTTAATTGCAGTCCTCTGATTGGCTCATATAAATCATTTAAAACTTAAATATTTATTTATGCAACTCAGCGTCTATGTCACAAACTAAATAGGTACGGTCGGCCAATAAAATGGTCTATCAGTTTCGATGACACTTCCTGTCTCACTAAAACATCAATAAGGTAGAGTTGGTATATTGTGACAAGTGAACAATGAACCTTAATGTTTAATGACATTCATATGAGTTTCAACCTTAGGGTGGTAGAGCAGATTTTTGGCCGACTGTACCTATTGAAAAACAGTTTTTTGTTTTATTTTTTAGTTTTAGTTTCAATAATTTCGTAGTTTATCGACATTAAAAAAGTATGATTATTATTAGTAAATGTAATATGTGTATGAATAATGTAAGAGATGTTCAATAGGCGAATACTTAGGTACTATTTTCTCCTTTAGAAATACGAGTTAATAGACTAAGATTTAGATGTGAAAATATTATTTACGGTTAGGTAAAATGTCCGAGTCTTTGACATGTTGGGAATGAAATATTTTGTAATGAAACTGGATTACAGTAATTTGGATCTTCGTTTTTTTTGCGACGAGAACATACCTACCTAAACAGAGTTTAGTGTGAGGAATAATTTACTTTCTATCATAAACATCTTACTCTAAATACAAAATATGACTAGCCACAGAAACAGAACGAAAATCTGTGAAAAAGACTTCAATTAGAATTTCCCATTCTCTGGATCTGAGATGCAATGCAGTCACAATACAAAATGCATTATTACCTTGTCTCTACAAATAAATATCTTAACCAAATGCAATTTGTACTAAGTATACCGAAGCTTGAAAACCAGTTATGAAACCATGGTTTCCTAAACACTGTATCACTTGCTGAATGTCACAGAATCGGACTTTTACCCATAAGACAACGATCATACAACCAGCAGATTGTTCGATATTTTACTACAAAATACTTCTGGCAACCAAACGAATTGTAAAATGGGCGTGGCCAAAACGTTGATTGGCTCATTTGTACTCAACTGTCATTCAACGGACGTTATGCTTGAATTAGGATATGTTTTGCCAGAACAGTTCAGTGTCTATGATTTGATTGTATGATCGCTGCCATAATGTAACCTAGGTGTGTTAGTTGCTACGGTCCTGACTTACCCAAAGACTGCCTTGTGTGAGTAGTAAGTGTCCCTTGTTACCCTTTAGATAAATATATTTGTCCCTTTTAATATTCACTTGTTGAAGTAAAGGTACTGATACAAATTTTAGTAGCAGGCTTTTGGAGCTATTTTTCTGTATTTAATTTCTTTTCTAAATTAGTTTTTCTTTTATTTCCTGGGCCTGATTGTGGCCAGTAACATCGCGATCATTTCCTGATCTATTGTGATCACCTTCTCTTTAGACTTGAGCGCCTTCATGAATGACCTATTTAATACTGATCTGATGAAAACACTATGTCTTCTAACATGTGTACTTTTCCAAGACACAAAAGTTGTATGTTGGTTTCATTTGTCTCATTGCAGAAGAGGCACATATTATTTGTTTTGGGGCTATTACAGTAAGTAAACATCGGACTGTTAAATATCTCAAAGCTTCGGCTCATAAGAAAAACTATAAAATACGGGAATAGCTCCAAGAGCACGTCACTAAGCATTGTGTAGTGTACCTTAGGTGCCATATGGTCTTTGACATTAAAATGTCAATTTCTTTTTTGTAATGAATGAAAAATTCGATCTTCGATCAAGAAATCAATGGTCACAAGCCTAAATTAGGTACAGTCGACCAAAAAAGTGGTTTATCAGTCTTGATGACACTTCCTGTGTCACTCAAATATCAATAAGGCAGAGTTGTTATTGTCACAAATAAAAGATGGCCATGACCACTCCCGCGTTATTGCCGGGGCCCCCGGAACTGAGCCACTACGTCCAAGGGTGGCCCCAGCCGGGTATACGAATTTCAACCTTAGGGTGGTAAATCAGTTTTGATGATACCTGTACCACCTACAATACAATACAACAAACGTAAATAAAAAGTTAAAAAAGTCATTTGTGTTATTCCCATCGTGACGGTGCCAAAATTAATTTGAAAATTGTTAAATTGTGTCAAACATCGATGTCGTAGCGTAGACCTAGATTTTAAATTGATTATTTATTGTTTAAAATTAATAAACGAATGTTACGAAACCGTTAAAAGGAAATTGACAAATAATGTAAGTAGGGCATGCAAATGTGTACCTATAGGTACCTAAGTACTAATAAATTAGACAAATTGGTATGTGTAAAATTGTGTCTACAAATTTAAATTATAATAAAATATTATTCAATCACACATATTTATAGTAAAAACAAATTCTTTAATTTAACGCGCACAGACATTATAACACAATATTGTTCACCGGGTATATAGGCCCGAATATAATGAAATACAAGTTCGAGCTTACCTCACGAATGGACCACGCACGACGCATGCAACTGCGTCGAAACGTCGAGTAAAATAACAAAGGTAAGCTCGAGCTTGTCTTTGATTATATTCGCGCCTATATACCCGGTGAACAATATTGAGTTAAAACAAATTCAAGAGAGAATATACCGATATCGATGTTTTTGGCGATCTAAAAGTACACGAGTGAACAATTTCTTATGAGTATTTTTTAATGTACAAGGTTAATTCAAAAACATTGACGACATTTGCGAAAGCCCAGACCATGACACCAAATAACTTTCCCTAAGGAGACCTAGGTCAAAAACGAAACAAAAATTACCTCTTCATATAAATTGGCAAATTAGTTGCCGGAAATTTTAAAAAGAAAAGAGGCCGAAATTTTTGATTAAAAAAAATTTAAAAAGTTTTTTTTTATCTTCATAAGTTTGGTCTCAACAAGTGCCAGAATTCCCATTTGAGCTAAAACATTGCTCGTAATTGGGAATCCTCTTCACAATTGATAATACATAAGACATAATAGATGCGATTAGAATTTCAGGAATGCATTAATTACATAAAACTTTTAAACTAGAATAATTTATATTTATGATGGTATGAAGTATAAGGTGTTACACATATATGTGTGTGTGTGTGTGTGTGCGTGTGTGTGCGTGTGTGTGGATGTGTGTTCCCGCGTGTGTGTGTGTGTGCGTATGGCATGTAGGTACGGTCGGCCAAGAAAATGGTCTATCAGTTTCGATGACACTTCCTGTCACTAAAACATCAATAAGGTAGAGTTGGTATATTGCGACAAGTGAACAATGAATGTCTAATGAAATTCATATGAGTTTCAACCGGGTGGTAGAGCAGATTCTTGGCCGACTGTAGTATCTTATATTATTAGTCAGTCCTACGACGACGGAGAGATTTTGTCTTGGACATAGGGTTCCTTGGGTAAAGTTGTTTGGTATCCTGAGCTGAGTGACTCTCTCGGGTTCCGCGAACATTTCTTATTTGACCTTGTATATGTATATAAATATGTGTGACAAATAGTGTATGTTGTAACTCCCCCATGACTGTAGTTGTGTTCAACACAAAACCTATGGATGTTTGTATGTAACTTTTGTAATAAAACGCCTTTAATGCAAAACAATCTGTGTTTTTTTCATTCGACGGGCCCGTTGGTGTAGTGGTTAGCATGTCTGCCTCTACTCTATAGGGTCGTGGTTTCGATTCCCACCGCTGACAGGTATTTTAGGTGATGAGCTTTAAAGTATTTGTCGGATGTTTCTGGGTGTTATATTTCTTTAAGTATGTATTTAAAAGAAAAAAATATATATTTAAGTAAGTAATTTTGTTGTCTAAATTCCATAACACAAGTGCTTTAGCTATTTAACATGAGATGGAGACAATTTGTGTGTTGTAAAATATTTATTTATTTATATATTTCATTATCAGCCCATATGACTACTGGACGTACGCTTCTCCAATAGGAAAGAAAACGCGAAGCTGGACGTAGATGGCGCTTCGTACGCTGGACTCATATGAACCTCGAATATTATGTATGTATTATACTTACATATAAACTTTCCTCAAGAATCACTCTATCTACTAAATAAAACTTAATCAAAATCCGCTGCGTAGTTTTAAACATCTAAACATATTCGTGACAGACAGCGGGAAGCGATTTTGTTTGATTGATGATGTACTGATTGATACCGAGACGTAAGTATCTTGAAACTCTCCTCAAGCTAACAGCTCCAGTAACATACATTCCTCTCGCTCTAATAGTTTTTGTGTAAAAGAGAGAAACTATGCATATGTTATGAAGCTATCTTATGATATATGATTATTGTTTCAAAAAACGGGTCTTAAAGAAGCTAATAATGTAGTCCATAACTGTATTTTATGTTTGTTACCTCATAACGTTTGACTTGGATGATTCTTTTCGGTTTGAAAGAATGTGCTACCTGTTTGGTTGCCTCAGTTCCAATAATGACATCAAACCTCAAAAGTTCTAATATTTTACTGGTTAAAATCGGTTCTTTCTTTTGTTTGTTGTGTAAATCTTGTTTCAAAAACTTTCTGCGCCCCGCGGTGTTAGCTAACGGCGTTACAGCGCTATGATATGATATGACGAAGATATTTTATGTAAAACATGAACTGTCTAGCAGTGGACAAATATGGGCTGATGATGATGATGATGAACTGTCCCCCTAGCACAACACTCCCAAAAAAAATCTGAAAATATCGTTGAAACCAGCGAAGCGCACGAACCAATCACAGCGCGTGTTCCGTGGTAGTTGGCGTGTATGCTAGGGCTTTACAAATTGTTAATAATACAGTATAGTAAATAAAAAGAGCGTTTGTAGTCCAGCTGGATACTTGACTAGCAATCGGGAGGTCGCGGGTTCGAGTACGACTACTGGACGTATAACAATGGGACTCATTTTCAGAGCCTATGTACTTATGCAACGCAACGCTGGTACGTTGAAGGACAACATCGTGATGAAAACAACACCACAAGGTGTATGAACCCTATAACGTTGGGTTAAATAAGCTTGATGAACCGTGGGCATTTGCTTAGCAAGTGCCTCTGCCTACCCCGCTTTGGATTTAAAAGGCATGAAGTGTATATAATCAAAATATTCTCTAAAACTTAAATCAAACATCCAAAATCGGTTAATTGCCGTAAGCGTAGAGACGGCGACAACAAGCAAACAATTTTTGGTAGCGTTTCAAATTAATTTTAACTCTTTGATAATAATTATCTATGGTGCATTATTTCATATAGATTATACAAAGTATGAAAATCCCTCGATCGATTTTACTTAGAGAATAGACTAGTCTGTTTAGTTAGAAGTAAAACCGCAGTATAGGCCTAACTGAATCCCTACTTACCTAATATTATAAATCCTAGTGTAGGTAACTTTGATCTTGCGCTATCTAGCGAAAACTATCTTCTAAATCTTATCATGAAATTTTCTACATATTCTATCTATTCTTGAAAGTATAAGAAATATATACTATACTAGCTGTCCCGGCATACATTTGTTTTGCCATAATAAGGTGCCTTTGTACTCCGTGTATTGGGAGAAATACAACTGGTAGATGCATAAAAAATAGATAGTAGCCGA
>SJJU01012225.1:0-16888 GCA_012932125.1 Conopomorpha cramerella
CAGCTGAACAATACTCAGCGCGCTGCTGTTTGTACTTCCAATGATAGGCGTTTATCAACAAAACGGAGGCATTTCGCCTGCGCCAATTGTAAATATTTAGGTTAGTGGCACGTGGTATCTTATCTGCTGAATCAATATTTACTTTATTCAAATAATTATAATGGATATGATTGTACTGAATGATATCTCCAGTGCGTGGAAGAGGTGAAAAACCTCTTTTTGCCAACATGGTTTGTTAAGTGTTCCACTAGGATATTATATTTTTGTTTCTGTTTTCTATTAATTTCCGATTACGTATTTACATTCCTTAATAATACTATCTAAGATAGCCACGGAAGTACGGAAATGGTATGTAACAATGTTATATTTTTCACAAAATTGGTGTCTACAAGGTACAATACAGAAACTTGAAAAAAATTACTCAAAATACTTGGATAATATTTACCAGAATATAGTACAGGATCCATGGTTTGAAAGGTTTTTACGCAAACTGTCAAGGCTCTCTAGACACAGGAGTTTATTGAAAATTTTGTACCAATATGTAAAGCTTTTGGCGTAAAAAGAGCCACCATAGTGCCTAATTAATTATAGCCAAAAATATAAGAAAGATATACTTACATGCATAAGAATAACAAAGACATACATAAACTTCCCGCCTGTCTCCTAGAGTGGTACGCAGAGATCTCCATTTGTCACGGTCCTGACATACCCCTTTCGCTTCAACTACATTCATACATCTTTTCATACATGACCTCTAGTTTCGAGTACTTTTCACGCCATCTTCCGCCAGGACATCACCAATCCGGTCGATGTATGTCCTTCTGGGGCGACAACTACTCACCCGGCCCATTACTCCACCCAAATAAATCTCTTTTGTTAATCGACGTGCATCCATCCTCTTATAAGAAAGAATGACAGACAAAACCGACAAAACGGACGACCCAATACGGGCCCTCGTTGTATACTCCAGGAAAATCTATGCAGCAATGCATTGAAACCTGCTTGCGTGATTTTACTGCCACAGATTCACACGTCTGTGTGTCAACATTAATCACATTCTGAGACGGGTGTACCATCGTTACCATTACCCGCGGAAATATCACGAGTCCCCCCCATTAACACATAAACGCTATTCTCGTTCTTACCCTTACAAGAATAGAGGCTAAATATAACTGTGCATTGTATTCTCATGCACGATATGACATGTGACGCATTTGTCTGCCAGCATGACATGGTCGGTGGAGGCAATTGTTACCTGCCTATCTCGCCAGTCACTTCACCCAGTTCCTGTGAAGTGGGGCGCTTTCTGATTGTCTCGGGTGGTTGTAGGTAAAATATACTTATGTATTGTGGTACTTTGAGGGTATTGCTTGAAGATCACGGTGGGCTCTTTATCAAATCATCACATTTGAAAGGAAATCTTTGATAGCAAATTTCTTGTCTCCGCTATATAAACATGAATATTTTACACACTGCCAGCTGACTTGAGACTTATAAACTTTTAAATACGGAGTGTGTAGTATAAACAAAACACCCAGACATATATTTCAAATATGCTTCAACATCACTAAACTGCAGTGGCGTGCACACCATATAGGCAAAAAGACACTGCTATTATACTATGTATTGATAACAAAAGTATGTATCACGTCGGAAGCTAGAATCGAACCCTGAACTATCATCCCAGCTAGAAGCAGGTGCCCTGACCACTATTTACGATATAAGATGCTTATCTTCTGAAAAGGTCTGACAATAAACTTTTCTGCGTCTGCCAACAAACTGTTCTGCAGTTTGGCGGAATTTTAATTTATTTAATACCTAATGTGTAATTTCAGTGAATAAATGTTTTTAAAAAAACCTTAGGCCTCGTCGTGGCTATACAGAATTGCAGTCTAAACCCCATTTTTTGTCGGCAATAGATTCTGTATCGTACGCTATAATATATCGCTGAATGCATGGGTAAAGACCCTTAGGTATACTACAGGCGATGAACTAACCACTTATCCCCGGAAATCGACAGGTTAGTAGTTGCGGTTCATTAACCGGTCATCTCAGGAACGCGTTCAGTGAACGAATGAAGACAGCAAGTGACTGCATATTGAAGTGAAGGAAAACGTATTTAAAAAAAAACTCGTTAACACAAATAGTATGCAGTCTTTCAACAACACCAACATAATAAACGTAAGTTTACAAACAAAACGAAGTAATGGTTCAACATTGTATAATGTATTAAGTATCACAATGTTTATTTATAGATGAGTTTATTTTAAGATGGTTATACACAGTAAGGGCTTAAGGGGAGACGTTTTATTCTCTTTTTCTAAAAGGACGTCACGTGCGCAAGTTTATGCTGATTCAAACATCGTCACGCCTAATATCCTATAAAATATAAGGCTGAGGTACCCGATATCTCAGTCTTAGATTGCATGAGATACGCGCGGGTTTGTGAGGCATTTTGGATCAGTGATCACCTATAGAGCCGCCATACGAAAGTAATAACATGACATTCATGGGAATATGTGCTGAATAACAAGACTGAGCTTCCTTCTTTTGAGATCATTTAAGGGTCATTACTTTTCGCCCAAAACAAAATAATTGTACTGTGATTTACTCTGCATCTTGAAAGAAAGACTTATCACCGGTTTCATTGCTTTTACGTACCACGCTAGGGCTGGAATTATGTCCTATCGTAAAATAGAAAACCGCCCCGTCCCGAACCGTCAACGCGTCGCCGTCTGTATATGTAAAGTTTTAAACCAGTCATCGAAGCATAGGCATAATAAAGTAAATTTTAAGCCGTCGAAAAACAACCCAACTAAACCTCTCAAAAGGGGGAGAAGACAATTTATTGTTATTTGGGGAGAATACAGATTAAATTTAGAAGAAAGCTTTGTAATCCCACCGCATAAATAAGTTAAATTAAGAGTTCTATTCTTGTGATATAGTAGCATAGCCGACACTGGTTTAGTCTGCAAACTGATTCCTTTAACATGTTTAAATGTTCCTTTTGTCAGATTAATACGCCGCAAGTCGCGTGGTTTTACTCAAGTTTTTTTGATACCGTTTGAATTTCGGCATAAAATATAGCCTATGATACTCAGGGATAAGGTAGAATTCTAATGGGATATTGTCTATCGCCAAATAAGAAATTTCTCTACAAATTCTTGTTAGAGATTTCTAGATGGACACCTTCAGTGTACTTAACATTAAATAACATAATATTGTATACATAACTTTGTAGTGTTTACTCTACTTTTAGAACAGATTTTTGGACTCACACTGGCTGGATTATAACAGTTGTGAATAATAAATGCCAGTGGCGTGCATACCATATAGGCAAAAAGACACTGCCTACCTTAGTATTTCGGTTATCCGACCTAATAATAGAGTTATTGCTAGATCCTTTTTTGTTGTACTCACGACATAGGCCCTGTGTTTTGTAGATGAGTAGATAGATACCTGTGTTTCATAAAGACAAGTTACTTATACATAGGTGTCAATCCTTTGGGATTACTGCCTACCTTGTCGTAAAAGCCAGTGCACGCCACTGATAAATGCACATTAGCCACAGCACACAGCTTTATTTTACAGTAGGTAATGTTATGTATTTTTACGAAAACGTTCACATGAAGAAAAAAGTCTACAGTTTAACAATTTAACTGGCACACGCCGTTCGCTATGCACCTGTTTCACAGAAACGCGCATAACAATACAGAAGCGAAATATCTGCAGGCGTTTTTTTTTGTACTATTTTCCTAGTTACACATTCGTTTACGAATTGTTCCAGTTGCTTTTCGAGTTTCGGCATATGTTCTGAGCTTTCATTGTATGAGACTATACACGTAGTAGAGGTCAAATTGATATTTTTGTGTACATTTCTGCAGTGGTTCGTTACAGTGGCAGTTAGAACAAAGGGAAACCGGCGGTGAATCGTGCCACTGTTTACAGACGTTCGCAATAATTTGACGACCATGTTGGTCCAGTTTTAGGGATACCTACATGCCTCTAGGACAAGGTTCACGGTATCGATCCGCACCTTCGATACAATACAGGCTGACTTTGGGATCATGATCCAGACAAACTTTAGCTAACTCAGAAAATTACAGCGATTCCAACAGTACAGTTGTGTTTTGTGACTGAGACATTTGAAATTTGTTGAAATGTATCATTTCTCATCCAACATTTATAAAAAAACATATGGTATACAAACTTTTATAATAAAAAAAAGTACTTTGTTCAGGAAAACAAGTATACCATTGAAATCCATATCATTTACTGAGTAAGAAAAAGTGGGTCCGGACCATGATCCCAAAGTCATCCTATATATGTACTTCATGCGATTTTGTGTCTGTTACGTGTTACGTTACATTGTTTAATTATCTCCATCCCGATCTCGAAGAATTTCGGGATAGATAGCTACCTTATCCAGGTAAATACATTCTCACGTCTCCCCAGGTTTCGCCAAAGTCTGTATTTTATTTTATTGCACCTGGGTCCCGCCTAGACTTTTTCCGTGATAACATTACATTTATATAATTTTAATCCCAGAGAGGGTTAGGCAGAGACCAAGCGTATATTCCAATGATATACCTATATAACTTATTTAGTATGTATATTATTTTTGTTATTCCACAGACACAAAAACATTTATTCGCCGATGACAATGCATTACCTTTGCGTACCTCACACACCCCATTCCGCCCTCGAGATAAAACTACGTCACAAGCGACCTTCGCGATAGATCCGGACGTACAGACCCGCACCCCCCCGCACCCGAGGTCTGTCAGGACCTCAAGTGGGACAAGGTCACCCGGCTCGATCCTACCCCCGGCGAGCTCGCGGGCTCGACCGTATCAAGGTCACGCCCCGCCGCCAGGTCCCGGAAAATATCTAGCGTCTCGCTTTGAACGCGTTACAAGCCTCCTGTGACGTCACGTCTATGTAAACAAAACGTTATTAGCTTTATACTGAGCTAGTGTAAAGTTCAATGCACAAGGAATATGAGGCATTTATTTTGCAATACTCAGCTTGTCCATTATAAGGATCAGGTAAATGGTACATAAATGATATCCCGGCGTGAAGGGGACTGGAGAGGAAAGGGAGGTGTGTCTTGTTTTGTGACGTACTTGGATCACGATTCATTGTCATAAATTACTTGAACTTTTATAATGTTATAGCGGTACCTAAACTCACGTCCGCAATGCCAAATGGGGTAGGTGGACAGAACTTAAAGACAGATGCCTCGTCAGTCACCTTTAGCCTGCCATTTAGAGTTTAAAACATAACCAGTAGTATGAGTATCAGTGATAAGTTGCCGGACCATAGCACAGAAGCCATTTCGTACAACCCGGGTATCCCTTGGCAAAACGTTTGATACGGTTCTCCTTAGGTCCTAGACCAGCACGATAGGGATTCGGTATGTTAAAAAAAACGACAATTATCGTAGATTGAGAAGAAGAACAATGTGAATGAGGCACCAGATATGTGTCAGGATGGTAACAGGTGGAGAGGTCTATCCTCCTCTATGGGTTCCCGCCGGAACCCACTGGGCCGGTCTGGGTTGAGGACTGGCCGGTACGAAAGGGACCGCTCGGTCCCGTGCTCGCGGACAGTCGGTCCGATGAAGGCCACAGTAAATCAAGATTTGATATAATTGTAATTTGTTGTTACATGTACTTACCCTAACTACCAAAAACAATTAAATTTTATAACCTTGATCTCATTGTTCATTTAATTGAAAAATGTTATTTTCAATGACACCATGAAAATACAGAGTGGAGAGCATATTGAACCTTGACTGGCTACTACTATTATTAATGTGAATGTAAATTTGTTTCTTACAATTTCATGCAAAAACTACTGAAAAATTTTTGACAAAACTTAGTGGGGAGGCAGATATAAACTTGGAATAGGTGGCTATATTTCATCCCGAAATTCGCACAGGAACAATATAATTGTGGATAAACTGCATTTAATACCGCAAGGCACATCATTAGTTAGTCAGCCAAGCAACTAAACATCTTAGCTTAAGAAGCGTAATGATGCACAATGAAAGGATGTCCCAAAATTCTTACAGGAATGGAAATTATAAAAATGACAAAAATATTTATATTTTATTTAAAATATTTTATGGTTTTTCTATGTACATAAAAAGTTAATTTGTAGTCTTTGTTTGGTGTGCTGTGTGATCTTCAAGAGGTGGGAGCATAAAATTCTGTGACTGTTAGTTTTACCATGCATAATGCAACATCATTTGGTACAAATCATAACATAGCTCCAAAGAGCAAAGGAACTCTCTAGTGACATTGCAACTGAGACAAACTATTAATTCTTAATACAACAAAGGGTATAATATATTCCCACTTACTCTAAACTCACTATGAACCTTGCACTACAGAGAAAGTGTACCAATTTTTAGAACATAATGTAGAAAATATTGGAATAGAGAATGTAGGGAACCTGCATCAGATATTAATTTTATTAGGTCAATCATTTCGGTCAGTCATTACATTTAGCGAAACTAAGTAGTTCAATTCATGTCATTAGAATTTTAAAACCAAAATAAAACCTTAAAGTCGCGTTGTGTTAAGGGTTAAAAGAACATTGACTGGTCATTTCAATTTGTTCATCTAGTGCAGGGCTGTCTAGCTCCTTGGGCCGTGTGTAGCCTGTGGTTTGGATTATTGCAGCTCATAGAATCTTTTTTATCTTTGCTTAAAATGCTTGCTTGCTATTATTATTGAAAGTATTTTATTTTTATAATTGTTTTGTGGCCCACCAATGTATTTAGTCATTTTTATTGTAGGTACCTGGGTCCCATCTAGTTGGACTCCCCTGATCTAGTGGTACAACAGTTTGATTTGCATATCTTCATACTAGAATAATTTCGTAACTATGCATGTCATATAAGTGCAACATGCAATTAATACAGAAAAATGTATACATTGATATTGTATTAAAAGATAAGAAAACTTTAAGTACAATTTTTGAACTCTACATAAATGCTAGAATTATTATCATTACTTATTTGACTGCACAGTTTTTCTTTGGGCAGAAAAATTTGGGCTTGAGTATTGTGCCCCTGTACTCCTATAGTACCTAACGTGTCTTCAACCAATTTTCAACTGAAAGAAAGCAAATAGACTATCATATCATCTTAATAGAACTGCAAGGGAATCCTTGATTTATACTTTTAGTGCCATATTCATTAAGAATGTCAAATAATCTGGTTAAGACAGCGGCAATGCACTGGCAGACAAAGGCACAAGTGTTGAGTGGTAAGCTTTTGGGGAGGCCTATGTCCAGCAGTGGAGGCTGACATGGAGATGATATTCACAAAAAGTTAAAATGTTCAGTAACTACTTGATGTTTTATTGACTAACTAGTTGACCAGTTAGTCCAAATTTAGCATACAATTGAGTAGCCTCTGAAAAAACATTTTTTAAAGAAACATGCACTTATGTACATTATATTAATCCCCTTACAAATTATTTCGAATTGATGTTTTTAAACCCACTGAACTACTTTTATTTGACAAAAAGTTATTAGCAAATAAATATCTTTCCTAATAAAGAAAGATAAAGTTTTGCATTCAACCTTAATTTAAAATTGTGGCAAAAAATATTTATTTTTTTATTTATTTATTTAATCTTAGTAACTTTAGTAATCTTCTTACAATTTTGTTTATAACAATATATTATTAAAATATTTACTTTAACTGCATATACTTACAGCAAATGAATTATCTTACATAAATTAAAATTGTGAAACCTAAACAATTTCAAACTTTTTTCAACTAATGTCACCAATTTTATCAAACATTTTTTAGTAGCTAAGTAATTACTTAGGCACCTGCATAAACTTTCAAAGTTGATAATGTTAGAAACTTTTACATACCTACCTCATCCTAACATTCTAAGGTGTACCTGTAGGTTTACTTCCAGATGAAATAATTTATAAGGCTATTAACATTATGAAATATAACCGTTTCCAATCTTACCATATGACGGTGATCTGAAGATAGTCCCGGACCGGTGATGTTCACTCTAACGGGTCCCCCACACTCACGGTCCCTTTCGGTGACCGCAAAAATAATGCACAACTACACACACCAAAACAAAACTGAATAGCGACACAGAAACCTGTTCCCGTCCGACCAGTATGAGTACTGGAGCAACACTTGTCGAGTAGTCTTCTAAGCAATAAAATGCAATAGACACCCGCTGCCTTTTCAGTTCTCGCAAAAATCAATTTGAAACAAAAACCAAGATTTATCTCGCGTCAATCGATCAAAACATGAACGAATAAACACACAATTTATGTTTGTTTACACTGTTTTAAACGTATTTAAGTGAGGAAAACTTTATTGATTTGTTAGTTTTTATTTATGAATTAAAAACGAATAAATTTTATTCCGCTCAGCTGTCACCACATCAGTTCCATTCACAGCTGTGCGCGCAACTTTCGTGCGCACGTCCGCAGAGAAGCGCCACCTGTGCAAACTAACGGGGATACCAGCAACAGCCACTGACAAAGCCTCGCTGCAGCGAGCGACACTGTGATAATGTTGCTCGCTTATAAACTAATTTATCCTATTTATTTTTACATATTGAAGAGAGGCTGATAGAAGTTACTTTATTGTTCGTTTTTGTTCATCAGTGTGTTGAAACTTGGCTACAAAATAAAAAGGTGGGTCACAGATCGATTCTCCAACACAGTTTTTTAATTATAAAGCCAATCAAGAACCTTTTTGCTGTTAAATCCTTAGTTATAAACACTAGCAAGGCTGAACCATCGTGATGACAATTTCATTTCAACTGACACGAAATTCGAAAAGCGATTTGAAATGTAATAAAAATAATGTATCTATCAAAAAAGACGAAAATTTTGTTATCGTAGATTTCTATAAAACCAATGTCTTTAAAATTGCCGTCGTTTATACAAGCTGTTTTACCGTTGACTTTTCGTTAGAATTTTAGTGATTGTTGTATTTGTTCGTGAGTTAATTCTAAAAAAAATAAATATTGATTGTATGCATGGGATGTCACATTGAATGAACTTCGAAGTGGATCGGTACTCGCCAGCGTGGGCTCATATTGCCCTGTGTGCGGATCTCACCTGGACTACGGAACCTCCTGATGATTTCATTATAGCCAATCAGGTACACAAACATTGATGACTTTCATACATATGACCTAGATGTTGTATTCGTTTCCAAAATCTTAACATACTTAGGTAAGTACCTCCTATCTACCGTCGTCACAACTTGTGAGTCATATGCCAATAAAAAACCTGTCCACGAAGAAAGCAGGATCAAACCTGTGATTGAAGAAAGCAGGATCAAACCTGTGATCGACCTCTTAATAAACCTACGCAAAATACTTCGTCTATCGCCGCCGCATGGCAGATAGTTCCTTTAACACTTGGTCCCAACTTTACCCCCGGACCCCTTGATCCTCAGAGGCATCGTTGGAGTTAACAAAGTATGGTCCGGGGGTAATATACCCTATCTTGCTCTGCCGTTCGCAGCGGTGTGAAACGTCTTGGAGGTTACAATCACTCATAATGAACGGCAATAGTACCTATCCACCTTTGGGAACTTGACTAAACACTTAACACTCTAGTGCTTTATCCAATCACAATCACCTTAGTGGAGTGTAGATAACTCGGCATCCATTTTCAGCGCCTATGGGCACGACATTGCCGTATTTCTCAAGTTTTACAAGATTCCGCGGAACCTCCGTCTTCTCAACCAACGACCAGTCAGCGCGATGTAGCAGGCAAGTCTTCTCAAACTACCTACGATTCTACACTCTGTCAAATACTTACGACACCCATATTTTCAGTAATCTATCATTACGTACTCTGTCGAAGCGCTATATTATGTTGTTTATAGTCCTAAGAGGTAGTAAAGTTAACGACATGTCGAAAAGTATTAATTCCAGCTTTTGATATGACTGTTTTATAATTTTATGATAAAACAGTCATAGCTTTTGATATGACTGTTTTATAATTACAGAAGTGTTACTTTCTGGCTGCCCTTAACTGTTATTATGTAGCTATAGCTAATGCATCTGGTCTAATACTGTTAAAAATTAATAGCATGACCCCCAGGCGTAGGAACCCATGTGTAATAGTGTAACTAAACCGAAAAAACGTTATTAGAGGAACACATTAAAAAGTCACTATCAATTACCACATTTTCAGCGTACTACACGATAAGATTTTTTAATATCGTTGCTTTTTCCAGGTCAAAAATCAACGACAAGTCTGAGCCACGACAGCGGCGCCAACAGCTGCGGGCTCAGCGCCAAGGATGTAATACCAGAATCGAGATTAGCCCAATTTTACGGGAATTTTTATTATGATGAAGCCAGGTAAGACGCTTTATGTTACTAAAACTTTTTCCTGAAAGAAAGTCAGTTTGTAGCAACACAGATTAAAAAATAATCTTGTCACGTCCACTTTTAGGGGGTTATGTTTGAATGTTTATAACCAGTTTAAAAAAAAAAAAACCTGTCCAAAGATAGTGGGGAATGAAAAAGATGCATCGCTAATCTAGGATTATTCTTTCGAGAATCGGGACTCGCTCATTTGTGTTTTTTTACATAAAACTTAATTGGTTCGTGGCAATTTCAGGGAAAGATGCTACGTCAATCCCAACGAGAGACCAGCCAGCAGTTATTACTGCGGACAATCTAGTGACAACTTTGATGTAACAGAATGCTGGATGTTGCCAGAAGTGAGTTTCATGCTTAAAATACGTAGAGCAACACTCCATGGCGATAAGGAAATAACTTAGGAAGATGAAACCACTGCCTACAGTGGGTAAACCAGTGGCGAAGCTACCTAATAAGCCGATTCCCATCGAGTTACCTTCAAACTTACTGCAAATTTTGTTTAGGTAGGTACCTATCTACACATCCGTTTAATAAGTTTAAATAAGGTTTTCGGCTTATCCGAAAAATTGGTAGCTTCGCCACTGGGACCATACAGAAACTTAAAAAAAAAAAGTCATGTGGTTTTACGAAACCACTGTAAAAGTGAAACTTTTTGCACATTATAGACATTTAACTAAACATTTTTGAAATAACATTCCATTAAAGGTATAAAAAGCGCCTTATCAATCTTAATTTTATATTTGGAAAATTGAGCGTCTTTCACTTTATCCCTACACCGCAGCCGACTGTCTCGCGACATGCAACACGCAGACGAAAAAGTTTGAGACAATGTAATAAAAGTTTCACTTTAAAATGTTTTTTAAGTGTACAGGAAATGTACAGTGAGCTCACAGTTTTGAATGAAAACTGATGTTTCGGCGTTGTTTAATGTGCGTTTGGACTGAGATTCAATGAGTACGTTTAGTAGTTAGTAACCGTGGCATTTCGCTTCCTGGAGTATCACCCTGTATCTAGGTACATTCAAGGACTGCCAGAACGTCGTGTGGTTACACACATCAAGTGTCTAGGGATCAAGTACATTTTAGAAGATTGCAATCAAGAATATATTTTACAAAAACTGAATTCATTCATAATTTATTCAAAAAGAGGTGATAAGTCATTGAGACCAATCCAGAAGATTAGATTTGATTTAAATAAATGAGATTTTTTTAGAGCTAAAAATGTTCTTGATCCCTAGACACTTTTGATGTCTGTACTTCCCGTTTTTTTATGGTAGTGATAGTATTATGGTAGTAGTAAGTGATGAAGACTGACCTCAATGAAAACATGGATTTTTATTAAACAAAATAAAAACGCTGGTAGATCTTTTATTTCTTAATTCAATTGGTCCTTGACTATACCTAATGCAGTATATTCCGCAATCTACTATTACTATCTTACGGCGATGGGCTCACCCCCTGTCACGGTTGGTTTAATACAGCTTGGTGAACCGTGGGCATTTGCTTAACAAATGCTAGTTTTATTCTAAACGACAGTTTAGGTTTGCAAGTCTAGTTGTTTGTAGTCTGAGGAAAGTGTAGTTTTTTTTTAAGTGAAAACTTCTTATGGCGCGTTGGGCACTTTTGTGGGCGAACATTTTCAGCCGTTCTCGCGACAGATGAGATTTTGCACAGATGTACTCCGTGTGTATTTTTATAATATATGTATACTATACGCGCTCTTTGCATGGGCATTCGTTCGTGCTCTCGCGACAGACGAGATTACATACCTATATGTATACTCAGAGTGTATGAGTATGCGAGAGCGCTGCATGCTATACGCAGTCTTTGCGTGGGCATTCGTTCGTGCCCTCACGGCAGACGAGATTGAGAGTATTTTTATATTTATTTTATAAATGAATATTTATGAAGTGAGGCCTTTGCCCTGCAGTGGGATCCAATAGGCTTTTAATAATAATAATTAAACGGAAAATTTATTTATTTAAATATTTCATTTGACTTGTTTTGCGTGTGCAACCCCCATTTTTTTACCTGAGCGACAGAAAACTTTACTTTATCACTCATCCATACTTTGTCTCCGTTGAATTGAATGTGTTTGTTGTAAGCTCTGCCATGTCCCCAGGTGGAGTTTTGGTTCCGCAAGTTGCTGGACGAGCCGGCCGAGCGGTCCGCCCTGCGCCCCCGCCGCCGCCAGTGCCGCCTAGTTGACGACGATTTGTGCGTGTATTGTTTACTTTTACCCTTTATTTACCTCTAGTCTAGGCAGTACGCGTATTCTTGCAAGTATAGGTATACCCTTTTTCACGGCTGAAGAGTCCTCTGACAGTTTATTACATTTCTGCATTAGCGCGTCTTTTTCAATACATCTTAAAAATGAACTAAACTAAGTACAATTTGAAAAAAAAATATTAGTCCTACAAAAACTGCGAATTTTTTGCTAAAATGTATGTCAATATACTTAATTTTGTGAAAACATCATGAAGTGTCAGGGCTCTTCAGTCATGAAAAATGGTAGGTACGTGGGCCAACAAAAAAGTGTTCAATTTTGATGACAGATCCTGTACATACAACGTTAAAGCGATTGTTGTTTTTGGTCTGAGCACTTGGCCCATGATACCAAACAACCTTCTCCAAGGAACACTTAAGTCAAAAACGAAAAAAAAAATGTTCACCTCTTCATATAAAGTGGCAATCAGCTGATCGGTAAGTTTGTATGGAGAGGTGAAAATTAATTCACGTTTTTGACATATTTTATGATTCCTTGGGGATTGGGGATTTAGTATCATGCGCCGAGTGAAGATCTCGAGTTTCGACAACGTTTTTGATATAACATTGTATAAGTAAAATAACACAATATTGTGTGAAGGACAAAATTAACCTTCTCTGTTGACTTTTGTATGAATGTCAACCTTGGGGTGGTAAAACTCAAAACATCAAACTACCCTATTGCGGTTTGATCTTCTAGTCTCAATAGTTCGCTTAAACTTTATTCGTCAGAGGTTCCAAATAAAAATGCACCTCTGTACAGGAGTAGGTACCTACGTTTGTTTCACACTAAACATCGACCATATTAATCTAGATTCCACATTTCCCATCAAAACGCACATCTGACAACCAGATGAAGCCGAGAATGGGCGTGGCCAAACCGATGATTGGCTCATTCGTAGTCTTTAATTCACAGCGTTATGCTTAAACTAGGATATGCATTGCCAGAACTGAAGGGTCTAGTGGTTGTACGGTCGATGGTAATAAAGCATCTAACCAACCACAGTGTACCTCGAAGCAGTGGCGTGCACACCATATATTAGTATTTTGGCTACCCGACCTAATAATAGAGTTATTGCTAGACCGTTTTTTGCTACGCTCACGACAGGCTAACGAAGTCCTGTGTTTTGTGGGTGAGTGAGTATATAGGTAAGATACCTATATTTCGTAAAGACAAGTTACCTATACATATGTGTCAACCCTTGGGGATTACCTACTGCCTACCTTGTCGTAAAAGCCAGTGCACGCCACTGCCTCGAAGAGACTTTAACGATCACCACTCGGCAGCTAGCGGGCGCTGTGGGCCGCTGGGCGGCGGCGGCGAGGCGGCGGCGGCGGCGGTGGCGGCGCTGGAGGCGCGCGTGCGCTCCGTGCGAGGGCTGTGGCCCGCGGGCGCGGCGCGCTCGCCCCCGCCGCCGCCGCCGCCGCCGCGCAAGATGCGCGCTCGACGCCGGCAGCCGCGCCGCCTCGCACCGCCGCCCGTGCCTCGCGCCTACTGCATTGAGGGCGCCGTGCCGCTAATGTGCGACCCGCATTGCAAGGTTAGTCGCTCTTTTTTGGCTAGCGTTTTATACCTGTGTGGCGACGAACGTCCGACTCCCGAACCACTACAGCAAACCACAGGGGAAAGCCGGTGTCAAGCAAGTGGATTTTCGAAACTACCTAACTTGCCTGACCCAAAGTACACCATTAATTCTTAACTTCGATAATATGTTGCGATCACCAAGTATTGACATAGTGTCCATTAATAATTACCCAATACCAAATTCCTGGCTTACTTGGGTTAAAATTCTTGAACTTCTGCATCAACAAAGTAGGTAATAGTTTCCCGCCTCTCCCCAGTTACAGTTCGAGCCGCCGCGTCCGCCGCAGCTGTGCGAGTACCAGCAGCGCACGAGCCGGCTGTCGGCCAGCGTGCAGGCCTTCATGCGGGCGTCGGCCGCGCGCGCCGTGCCCTACCGCGGGACCAACGTCACGCGCTACGCGCCCACCACGCGCAGGACGGCGCTCTGGTGGCCGCGGGAACACGCCCCACCACCCACAGATCACAAACCATCGCGAATAACGCACAACGCAAAGAAACCAGACGAGCCGCCACCTAGTAACGAAGACGACAAAACCAACACCGAGGAACAACAAGAAAAATGTGACGTCGAAGAACCAAATAGGACGGACAGTCCGAGAAAGGAAAAAGAGTTGATCGATGATCAGGTGCCGTCCACCAGCTCGGCCGCAGCTGACACGAGCAGGAAGAAGAGGCTGTATAGCACTGTTCTGAGCATGAGTGCGCCGACTCCCATCAACCTTGCCCAAGTTAGACTGTCGCAGAAATTCGTAACTCCAGGCATACTGAAACTAAACCCGAAGATTGTTCTGCCCTCGGCGCGGATACGACCGCCTAACGTTGACAACAAGTTTGAGGAGCTCGAAAAGGAGGCCTTGGAACAGTATAAGCCGTCCGACGAGAGCATAGACACCAAGTTTCACGAGTTAGAGAAGCAAGCGGAAGAACAGTACAGCACAAGCAATAGTAACACTAGCTGCAGCAGTGAAAACTCTGCTGAAAAACGCCCCACTAACTCGCCATCGGCCACGGAGACTGACCAAGCCAATAAAAAACAATCTCCAAAATTTCAAAAAGATAAGTCCGTGGACAGCGTCGTGATTTACTCCCAAAACTTCCCGGACCTAAACTCTTGTAAACCTCAAACATCTAGTGGAACGAATCTAAAAAACTTCCATGCCCCCCCGAGGGGGGAAAAAAAGGAACAAACCCATAGACCCTGCAAGCTGCGGAGTCTGAAGACCGACTGTCACCGTGCTGCGTCCGACACGGATTACGAAGCTCGGGAGGTGGCAAATTTGAAAGGCACCCACAAGGGGTTGAGATGGACACAACATGCTGGAACCCCTAAGAAAAGGCACTTGTCACTTTGCGTCTCCGACTTTTCATCGGACGAGGAAATCGGCGAATCTGCCAGATCCATAAAGGACGCTAGCCCCTGCTCTAAAAACTATGCTTCGGGGAAAGTGAAAATGTCTGCACACGGCGCCGGCGATTTGCAACCTATTGTAAGGAAAACATAAGAACTGCTTTTGACTGGGCCTTGGGAGAATGAGAAGCTGATTGAGGCTTGCGCATGCGCTGAACGTTGTTGTAAATTATCCGTGCTTGATGACTGATTGCCGACACCGATTGGGTCTTCAGTGATTTTTTGATAACAATATTGTTTTGAGTTCGCATGAGCTAGACGCGTACTGATCGTGGCAGGCTCCTGCACAATGTGTGCCGTAGAAACATAGAATGTGCTTATAATACTAGTCATAAATGTGTTTGTATATATTTTATTGTATTTTTGAATTTATTGACGGTACTCATAAGCCAAAGGTGTTTCTGTTTTCAACTGAAACGCGAAAAACTTAAGTCACTCATTCCTTTATTCTCATAGTTAACGAAAATAAATTTTGTATGTTTTTTTATATTTGGCTTTTTTTTTCTTAGAGAAAACATAGTGCCCATCTTTTTAACAATTATATACATTAAAATTTGTAGGTTTTAAAGAAATTTAAATTGCAATTGTTCCCGTAACCACACCTGAAACTGCTGATATTGGTTTAGCTGTCGAGAAACTTCTCCAGGTCATCTGCATTGTCATCCAGCTGGATCTGTTCTAGTGATAGCTGACTCTTTGGGACTGGAGCTGGAATTCACAAAAAACAACATTTAATTGTTTCAGTAGGTACAAATAAAACTCCAGGGTAACTCTTTCATAATCTTCCCAGACCTTCAATATTTTCGTGCTTCTGTCTAAGAAAACTTTTTTTCTTTTTTTAAACACTGTGAACAATCGTTTGACCACCATCCTGCTTGATGTTAAGCAGCGATGTGGTCTACGAGGTCTGGAGCATGATTGTACCTATATTATCTCTTGGCAAATTGTAAGCCTGTAACTTAAGCAGTTCTTATGATATCTTAGAGAATGTAGGGGTTAAAATTGGACGTAGTTGTGTAACACACTTTGCCCGAAATTGAGTTAGGTTGCTAAGTTACCAGGGTGATAAGACATATCCATCATATAAAAAACATATTTTTTATGTACCCTGACTCAATCCACATGTATGGCGGATCAATAGCGCATCCAACTTTAAAGCTCAATATCTCCGAAGTAACTTTTTGTGGATTGTGTCCTTTCTGTGTAACTACGTCCAATTATTACTATAATC
>SJJU01012228.1:0-14091 GCA_012932125.1 Conopomorpha cramerella
CACTGCGTAAATATTAATCTCCATAATCTGTGCCCTCTGGTTAATCCTGTCTGTTCTGTTCCCGACGGAATTCCCGGATAAAATATAGTCTGCGGTACATTCCAGAAATCTATTTTCCGACAAATCTTTCGTGAGGAAGTAACAAATACACACACTTCTCATGGGTACTTTTAGTTTACTTGGAAGAAATGGCTCTGAGCGATAATCTTTTTGCAATTTATGGTTGTAAATTTTACATATTGTGCAATATAACCTTTATTAGCCACGACATAGAGCAAATACGCGCTGTGATTAGCTGTTATGTCACACGACGTGCGACTTAGTTTGTTTCAACCAATCGCGGGCAGTGCCTAATATGTCTTGTCATTTCTTTCTTGGAGGCTGTGTACAATAAAGAATTCATTTATATCATATTTTCGTTTATTATAAACTTTCGCATATTTTACAACTTTAGTATGAGGATATTACACGTTTCATAAAATAAAATAATGAAACAATAATCCTCCTAGTAATAGAAGATTTTGGGTTCAATATTAAATAACAATGTAGGTTCAATATCAAATAACAATCTAATCCAGATCATGTATTACCAGTTTGTCTATTTCGTGTAATATTGGGGCTTCAGAGGGTTGGATGTAAGTTATCTATGTACTGCCGAACTTGGTTGTACAGACGTCTGTACTTGAACACAGAAATGTTGTATTGAAAAGTGTACCTAAATAAAATAAATAAACCTAAAGGATCCCGGACGGAGACGGAAAGATTGGTAAATGTGCTTTCATTTAGATATTCTGTGATTCTCATATTATTATGTTATTCATATAGGTATAGTAATAAACAAAGTCGTTTATCTCTATAGTCGTATTCCCCTGTCTATCCCTATGTGTACATCTTTAAAGCTACGCAACGCATGCGGTTTTCTTTAGTAGATACAGTTATTTTTGAGGAAGTTTTATATGTACATTTAATATACAGGGAAAAACAACGTTTGTGGGTCAACAAATAGATTTCAAACTACTGAACTAGTATCTTGGGATGTTACCAATATTTCTGAGTCCGTCTTACAATTTAGATTTGTAGGATTTTTGCGTACCTATATAAATACAATGATTGCCTTCAAGAAGGCCTCATGTGTTATCGGACAGTAGACGTCAGCGGTCTGTTATGATGTAGATGATGATAATTGCCGAAAATAAATAAAACTTTATAAAGTATGAATTAAATAGAAGTGGAGGCAAAATGTACACAAGTCATAATAAACTTAAAATCTATTAAGCCAATAAAAAGCACACTTTACGACTAATAAAAAGCACATTTTTCGTAATACCTATATATTTTTGAATAAATTAATTTTCTTAGCAGGGCAGGCACCAACCATCCAATAGAAGCCCACCAATAGATAGAATAGAATAAACCGTAGAACAAAAAAAAATTCTAACAGGACAGGGAAAACTTTATTTTGCCACGAGTGAAACCGCATGCAATCACAAGTAAGTACTTACTAAAGTAATATAAACCTTTCAATAAGTTTTTGTACCGTAATAAAATCTTGGTGACAGACAATAGATATTAAAAAGAAATAGATCCACATGACGTAAGTTTTAAACACAAGAATGAATAACACATGAGGTCATTTCGGCACCTATGTGTGTATGACGTTGCATTTTTTTCATAGATCAATCTCCCAAACGACCTAGATAAATACAGCTTCACTGTATTTCAAGCTTTATTAGTAAAGAAATAAGATACAAATCAATTTTATAAGTAGTTTAAACGATTAACCCAAATTGCCAATTGAAAATGGATTATGAGATATACAATTGTTTTAATTCGAATGAGAGTTGTTTTTGTTATGAGAAATGTCCGTAGAAGATTACATTATACGATTCTTATTAACTTGAGGTACAGTCGAGTACATTATTGAGTACCTACTGACCCGGCAAAGATTAGAAGATAGTGTAATTCTTAAAAAAGAATTTTATATATAGAAGTTTATGTGTAAGTGTAATAATAATGCATATTGGAAAAACAACGTTTGCCGGGTCAGTTCAGTTAGTATTCATAAACTAAAAATTATTATCATCATATTACAATCTTTAAACCGTTAGCGTGATATATTGGGACTTTACCATTAATCAAGTGTATGCACCTATAAATTGCTACAATTTTAGCAACAAAGTGTTAATATCGCTCAACAATGAGGTACGGAACTGAATGGAAGGGGTTGGTATCAAGTGTATGGAAAGGTTTTTTGGTTCTTATTGTATTAGCTGACCCGGAAATAGCTTTTTTGCCAGTATACATATATTCACAGTGTTTCGCTGCTATTATAAGTAGGTTTTATATTATAAACCTTCCTGTAAAATCACTCTGTCTATTAAAGAAAACCGCTTAAAAATCGTGGTTTTAAGGATCTAGGTTTTTTTGAACATACAGGAGTTTTATGATTGATGATGTTATATTTAGAAGCCAAGCACCACCCCAGCTCAAGTTTTCCTGTTCGTGGGGATCGTAAGAGGCGACCGAGGAAACTCTCCGGAGAAAGAACAGCAGCGCTCTCTGTGAGTTAAATAATAACACCATTGCGATCGCCAACCCGCCTGCCAAGCATGGCGATTATTGGCATTTCCCCCCAAATGTTCATGGAAATCATTGGGGGAGGACCGCGTCCAGCAGTGGACGTCATGTGGCTGATGATAAAGGAGTTCTAGAAAAGAGTATCAAATATAAAAAATAGATCAAAATCTAGATAGTGTCAGCCGTCGGAAATCACCAAGTTAGGCATCCAACGGAGTTTCTAGTTTAGTAATCTGTGTAGGTAATTTTGCCAAACGAGTTTCAAACGTAATTAAGAGCAGTAAAAACCATTATCCGAGCCACTTAGGTACGTCGTTTGATGGAGGTTTGTAATTAAATCTGGCAATATTTGGGTACATTCGTTTATAAAAGTGGTTTATCAGTTTTGACACTCCATATGTAACGACTAAATCACCTTAAGGCAAAGCTACTTTATAGGACAAGAAAAAATACTTTCTTATTAAATTATTGTCATTAGGAATTTCAACCTTTCAAACTAGACCATTTTCTTGGCTGACCGTACATACCTATGTGTGGAATGGCTTTCCGGAGTCTGTGTTTCCTGCGCAGTACAGTCTGATTATCTTCAAGTAAATAAGGTGAACAGCTTTTTAATATACAAGTGTGCTCTGTCTTAGGGCAAATCGCTGCTTAACACCATGCAGGACGGTGGACAAACGCTAGCTTATTGTATGTGCAAAAAGAAAAATATAGTTCGTCTTGTGACGTCATATTAGACATGTAATATAATATATACTTTAAATTTCTACTTTAATTTTTTTTTTTATAATGCGATCCATCAGGATTTCGAATGACTTGCTGGTGTCTGTCTTTTTTGTCCGCAGTGTTATATAGTCTGGAGGTCTTCAAGTCACGGGTAAATGGATACATAATGAACAAATGTGCTCCATCGTAGGCCACATCGCGACTTAACACCAGGCAGGAGGGTGGTCAAACGCTTGTTCAATGTGTTTAAAAAAGATATATTTTTAATGAAACGAGCAAAATTTAAAATATACCTAAATGTATTCAGTATTGTGTGGTATTGGACAAAAATATTTGTTCGTAGATATGAAACAAGAAATTGTGCTCCTAAATGTAATCGCGTAGGTAAACCAATATGTTGCCATCTGGTGGTAATTCACGAAGATATTGTAAGATTCCATGTTAATTTTCCAGATTTTTGTATAGAAATCTTCTTATTTCTTTATTTTTCGTTCTCAGGTACAGTAAGTATACCCCCTCTACATATTTGTGTATTCCCATTAAAAAAAAACCTCACACCGCTTAACCTTGTTACGCTTTGGAACAATGTACCAAATATAATAAGTTATATTTAATAACATTTCCTGTACTTATTAGAAAAGAGAAGGATTTTGCTCGAAAGCCTCTGCAAGCCTGACTTTAATTGGACAAGTGTTTGTAAAGAAACTCAGAAAGCTTGAAGGGATGTCCAACATGCTGAATCATTCCGGATACTTAAAAGGGTTCCGTAAGTGCCTTTCAAGGGAAAAAATGGACCCGTTTTTTGTAAGTAACAATTTCTGTCGAGTCAATGAATCTCTGCTCACAGTAAATATCATAGCTTTTATCGAATCCATTATTATTTAGTTTATACGGAACCCAAACAATCTTTCTCCTAATTGAATAGTTTTTTTCTTTGACTGAAGTCACGGTTCAAACGATGCCGTAATGGCTGTTGACGACTGTTTCTCCATAGATTACTCCTCTAACGAAAGATTAATTCTTAATTTGAATTTTCGAATGACGAATGTATGTTTTTTTTTAAATTGATGAGCGCTTTACAGCCACGCATACTCAATGGAGGTAAATGATTTAACGTTTTTAAGCCGGTTCTTTCTTAGAGGGACGATCAAGGACACTACTAGTCGTTAAATGGAATCCACTTAGATGGATATTGTACCAAGATTGTTTTAAATGTCATCTAATATTAGATTAGTTTAAGAAGAAAAAAAACAACATTATCTATGTCGGCTTCAAAGAGCCTTTGCCAGAATCGTAAAAATGTTTAAACTTCTTAAAGGAGGTTTCGTACGGAAGCAGGTCCGATACTTATTGCAATGAGGAGTTATCTAAAAAAAAACAATATATCAAAGCTATAAGGGAACGAAAGAGATGCAACTACGTTGGTCTATAACTGTTCGGGCTTTCCTTAAGAAAACTATTAATTGCTTTGCAACATGAACAAGCGTTTGACCATAATTGATTTTTTTATAAAATGTTTTTGTGCCTGACTGTACTCACCGCAATAGGTGATGGAGCCAGAGGAAATGAAATCTTCTCACTTGAAGTTTAATTTCCACCTGAAATAAAATTGACTTAATCAGGAAATGGTACTAGATAATTGTAACGTATTATTATTGTATAATTGTCCTATGTCCTGCAGTGGACGACATTGGGCTGACATGATTATGATGATTACATATTTACCAAAACTATACTAATATTATACATGCAATTAGTTAAGTTAAAATCTATACTAATATTATAAAGCTAAAAAGATTGTTTGTTTGTTTGAACGCGCTAATCTCAGGAACTACTGGTGCGAATTGAAAAAATCCTTTTGTGTTGAATATATCATTTATCGAGGAAGGCTTTAGGCTATATAACATTAATAATATTATCCCCAAATTCCCACCGGAATGAAAAATTGCGAGTAACACCGCGTACACGTACCGGTACAGCTAGTAATAAATAAACCTTAAATTAAATAAAATTATTCATGAAAAATCTGCTTCATCACTGTATCGTATTAAAGTAGCTCCTCCCTGTTTGTCCATATGCATGCTTAGATCTTTAAAACCATGCAACGGATTTTAATCCGAATTTTCATAGACAAGAGTGATTCATTTGGAAACTTCTTGAATTTGAATCTTCGCCTCGCGCCGTCAGTTCGTATATTTTATGCTTATGTATCTTTAAAACTATGCGTGGATTTTAATGCGGTTTCTTTTAATACACATTATAGTGGTTCTAGAGGAAGGTTTATACGCATTATGTAGTAAAAAACACATAGTATCAGCATTGCACTCGTGCGAAGCCGTGGTGGACCGCTAGTATTCGTATAAAATACAATCAGCTAAAGTAGAAAGCATCAAAACAATACTTTTACAGAACACAATGAACAATGTAGTACCTACCACAGTGGGTTCATAATATACATTAGTCCCGTAATTCCCAAAGGATCGGGATAAACGCGGGCGGGAGCGTATTCTACAATTGTGTAGAAATTGCCTGTACTGATGTTATCCCGTGCACTAAATACCCGATGCCAACAGTCGAACGACTATTCCCAAGAAGAAAGTACACCGCTTCTAAAAGTCACTGAAACATTTGAAGTATTTATTCTCAACACGCAGTGTAACTCCTTGCTCTCGGATATTCTCGCTTGAAAGTCTGAACTGGGCACAAGGTAGAGGTACCTTACCGAGATAAAGTCACATTACCCACAGAAATAATATTTGTATCTCAAGAATAACGAGTTTAATTAATTTTCCTATTACAGTTTTCTCTGGAACAGTTGGCAAAATATCTTGAGCTCACGTTTACTAGTAAAAACATATTGGTGAAGGATCAGCAATGGAAGCTTTGGCTATGTTATAAAATTTAACCTGTGACAGTACAAAATTAAACGTGGTACAAACAAACCCTCCGGTATGTAAACATCTAAGCATTAAGAGAGAATTCTAAGAAGCGTTATTGTTTGGATAGACGAATTTTGATCCAGAATTAAAAATAGAAATTACTTTTTAGGGTGGATTTTACTAAACAGGACGTTGTCACGAAAGTCGGTAACATTCGATTTTTTTTTAACTTTTCTCTCTTTGGTTACTTTAGTCCTCGATCATTCTGACTGTGACTAGGTGAAAGAAATCAATAAAAGAGTTAGTTAAAAACAAACCATTTCTGTAAGGTCTTAACGATATTATTATAAAACTTAAGACTATCTTTGGTAGGTAGGTATTTAATTAAACTCTCGTCCTGTCATTGTGACATTTACCTACCTTTTGCTTACTTCTTATTTCTCAACACAGTGGGTTTTTACACCATTAAAACTAAAAGTGCAGTTTTTTAACGTAGGTCACGTTATTGTTTACCTCTGCTGGGCAAAGGTCAGTATTTATTCCAACCATTAAATTTTACTATTAATGATTTGTTTTGGAACTTTGTATGGCCTGTTCGTGCTAGTTAGTCTTTTTTTATAATTCAGTACCAAATAATAAATAAATAAGTGTAGTTACTAAAATAACTAATGTCAAAATGCAATCTCTTATTACTTGTATTTCTGAATACAATTCTAGCCAAGATCACAACAATCCGATAAGTACCTACTTTATTGTGAAGGAAAGACAAATATCGATCATATTGTACTTAAGTACGTCATTCAACAAAACTTTTGCATTTATGATATTAATAACGATAATACTTATAAGGTTAAGGTAGCGTATACAATTACAACCCACGGATAAAACCAAATTTGAATTACAAAGAACTCTTGTGATTGTCCCTTCAATGCGTACTGCCTTAGATTGGCCCAAAAAGTTTAATATGGATTGGTGTAATTGATCGATTATTCGTAGAGAATGTATGTGTGGCTCACCCAATTATGAGGCTGCTGGGACCTGTTCCGTAGAAATTATTAGTTCAGAAATGAGTAATATCTTTTTCTCAGTGTGCCGTGTAAAATTACAACATAGTGAAACGCCTTTTATATGTAAATAATTTCAATGAAATAATAGTTAAATATGCCGTAAGACGTGCGATGTCGGATAGAGTACACCTGTCACCACCCCAGCCCAACATTTCCCGACGTGGGGGTCGTAAGTGGCGACCGAGAGAACTCTTCAGAGTTAAACCACAATACAGAGATAAACCACTGCGATCGCCAACCCTCCTGCCGTGTGATTATAGGCATTTCCGACCATGTGATCCTGAAAATCATTGGGGAGGCCCTCGTCCAGTAGTGGATATCATGTGGCTGATAACAGTGGCGTGCACACCATATAGGCAAAGACACTGCCTACCTTAGTATTTTGGCTATCCGACCTAATAATATAGTTATTGCTAGATCTTTTTTTGTTGTACTCACGACATAGGCTAACGAAGGTCCTGTGTTTTGGGGTTGAGTAGATAGGTAGGTGGGTATAGGTATATCGTAAAGACAAGTTACTTTATAGGTGTCAATCCTTAGGGATTACTGCCTACCTTGTCGTAAAAGGCAGTGCACGCCACTGGCTGATAATCATGATGAGTTAAATACTGAGATTCTTTACCAACATGGTATTCTATGTACCTACCTACATGTCTGCCAAGAATTTGAAAAGTTGAATGCTTATGTGAATATCACTAGACATTAAGATGCATTGTTTACTTGTCACAATATAACAACTCTACCGTAATGCTGTTTTAAATAGTGACACAGGAAGTGTCAACAAAACTCGTGTCGAGTTTGGGCCAACCGTACTTTTCGTTAAAGTACTTCATACTTTGATTATTCATAGATACGATGTATCTCTATCAATGTTAGTTTTATAAGATTTTTGGCAACGGCATATAATAATATAAATAACTTCAAAAAAAACAAGAAAAAATGCTAAACAAAACCAAATAAAGACATCCCTGTAAAAAGGACTATACTTGTATTTTTCATTACTTATTTTCTGGAAATTATTAAGGACTTCGCGTTCATTAATAACATGTGAGCCTGTGTTTGATATGCCTTAAGCAAAATGTGTTTTAGAAATTGGACTGTTCCATTTATGATGCTAATAATTGTATAACATTTGTTGCTTTCAAATAAGACATACCTACTTTTTACAATATACTTACGGAACATGTTATCCACAGAAAAAAATTTACATATTTTGAGCACATTATACAAAACGTAGGACACATGTGATCTATTTTTAGGATTTAAGATGGTTGTGATAGTCCAAAGTTCTAATTTACCCCTTTTTAAGGATTATGTATCGACAAAACTCTTGGTCTAAAGTCTAAACATGGGAATTAATCATCATCATCATCACCCCATATGTATGGACATACTAATACCAAATACTTTTCAAAAAACGCGTTTGCTTTATAAAAATCTTCGTAAAAATAAAGTAGATATTAAATATTATCAAGGGTAACTTTTATAACAAAGGTTTGTGTCAGTTCGCGCACGAAGGAACCCTCAGTGGCAGTACCAGCGAGCGAGAGCTTGCTGCGGTCTTCGTGCGAAATATTTTTAAGCTTATCAGCGTTTTTGGAAAAATAAGTTAGTAAGTCCCTAGTATACGTTATATGCTTTCCTCAAGCTATCTTTAGCTACCCGTAATAATAATTCAATTTATAAACGTTCGCTACGAGGTTTAACGAGGCTTATTTAACCCTAGGAAGCTGGCTATGAGAAATCAAACAAAAAAAAATTAGATGAAACACTACGTTTTTTCCCTTATTTTAAATATGTACCTACTGACTGTTTCTTACACACATTTTCTTCAATCACGTGTATCATGACATGAATTCATGTAGGCGTATATCATGGTATATTCCATTATTTGTATATTTAAACACTTGACCGACTCAGCATTGTATATCCAATGCTTTGAATTTCGCCGGCATAACACTTTAAAGGCTACAAAATAATTCGGTACTTAATATCACTCTGACAGCATCAAAGGATTCTTAAATCGCTCAAAGCGTACACATTTGGAAAAAAAAATCTTCATGTAAAATTATAAAAATACTTAAAAAATCTCTTTCAATTTGGTCTCATTGTGTTCTGTTTACATTTTGACAGGATGATGACGTAGTTTAGACCTCTTGCATCTTCGTCTCGTGATGTAACACACTAGTCAATCATTATTCAATAGCGATACCATATCGGTCTGTGATCACTTTATTAGCATCTTCAGAAATACTTCAGTTCGTTGAGGTTTTATGTTTAGATTTTAGCTTTTTATCTGTTATTTTTTTATCAGTCTGTGGCCCAGTTGGTCGGATACTTGACTTGTAAACGGGAGGCCTCGGGTTCGAGTCCGGCTAACGGACGTGTACTCTTTTCAATGGGACTCTTTTTCAGAGCCTATGTACGCAATGCAACGCTCGTACGGTGAAGGACAACATCGTGATGAAACCCGCACACCATAAGGAGTGTGAACCCTATAACAGCGATGGGCTCACCCCTGTCACTTTGGGTTAAATACGCTAGGTGAACTGTGGGCATTTGCTTTAGCAAGTGCCTCTGCATATCCCGCTTTGGGATTAAAAGGCGGGAAGTGTGTATTTTTTAATCAGTTTAAAAGATATTTTGCACTACCTTTCAGATATATCTAAATAGATTTTCCTCGCTACGTCTCTCATATTACTTGTACTTTTAATATATTATATTTTTTATTTTTAGTTATCTATTAGCCGTACCTACCCCGGCTATATTATCCGTAATTTATCTCGTTCCCTCGGGAAATTCGGAGTAAAACATAATGCTCACAGCACCCATTATATTTGGTGTTATTTAATTGTTTTTGTGTTGCTAAATAATTAAAGGCTTGACGTGTATTTGTTTTTTTTGTGTTGTTTGTCCCAAACAAAAAATGCTTATTGTAACTTATAACTAACTTTCACGGTCCCGTTAGTGTAGTTGTCAATATGTCTGCCTTTATTCCATAGGGTCGTGGGTTCGATTCTCACCGCTGTCAGGTACTTAGGTGATGAGCTTTTAAGTTACTTGTTGGATGTGTCAGGGTTGTTTTATTTATATAAGTATGTATGTATTTAACAGAAAAAATAATAAATATTCCGTTGGCTGAATTCCATAACACAAGTGCTTTAACTACCTAACATGGGATGAAGGCAATTAGTGTTGTTTTAAAAAAACTTATGAAGTAGTTTGTCTCTGCAACCTTCGGTCACAGGTATCTAAACGCCATGAGAAAATCAACATCCCAAAAAAAGGTCAAAGTACATATAATATTCCCGTAGCTTAATGTCGTCTCACAAAATAACATAATTATTACAAAACAAACAACAACAAGTTCATTGCTGCGTGACATAGAATAGCACTTTACCGCACGCCATCCACACCGCACAATGGGATGTGAATTTATCTTTCCGTTCATTCATAAAGTTGTAAAGTCCACGAGCCAATGCCACACTTCCCCAGGCCTAGAAACGCTCACTGACCTTATATTAATAGTTTAAATCGGGAAATTAACCAAAGGCATTTCGACACAGTTACATGTGCTGTGGTCACGAGCTGACTCCACGTCCAGCAAACAACGAAGGTAACCTGTGACTGAAGTTTGCTAAATGGTTACCTTTGGTTAATTTCGCGCTGTATTACCCGGTTTAAACTATTAATACAACGCCACACTTACCTAGTCCTATTTTCTGAAAGAAGAATCAATGCATAAGTAATGCTTGAGGAGCATTTTTCTCTTTTTAACATTTGCCATTAGAGTCAGACAAAGGATAAAACTTACCTGAGAAGTGCTTGGCTTACGTTACAGAATAGTGGCCTTAAAGGATATTACGCTGACGGAAGATTGTTACGCGGAGGACGGAAAGGATGCAAAGAGTGAACTACCGACTTAGTAACAGATCTTCTCCATAATATACCTATTTTATATGCAACTACCGGCCCGCCCTGGCTTCGCACGAGTGAAATGCTGATATAGTGTACATATAAACCTTCCTCTGGAATTACTCTATCTATTAAAACAATTTGTTTTTTTTTTAATATATAAACATACATAGGGACAGACGTACAGCGGGCCAATTCGACTGTATGTTTTTGTTTTTTTTTGTGGATAACTTCGTCATTTATAAACAGATTATGATGTTTTTTTGGTAGGTAGTAAAGAAGATATTCTAAACGAACTTTAAAAAAATGTACAGGCTAGTACTGCTAGAAGTCGGTTCTGTTTTCATTTCATTTCCAAGCTGGTTTAAGTCTTCATTTAAGGATCTGTCATCATTTTTTATAATCAATCAAGGTGAGGCAGAGAACCAGATAACAAGATGGCCAACTTTATCCAATTATAGTTTATTTAAATTTTTACCTACAGTAGAAATGCTGAAAACGCTTCGGTGTTTCGTCTTATTGTCCGAGAGTCCCAGAAGATATTAAGTATTCAGCATCTAGATAGGATGGGGCTTTCTCAGAGAATATTGTATACCTACGTTCAGAATTCCTTCTGTTGTTTTTATGGTCTTTATTTAGACACCACTTTTCTACCAACGCTCAGAATGTATGCCGTTGTTCCTGAATTACTCATTCGCCTCTCCAGTATTTCGAGGAATCTCCTTATTATGCTTGGCCGAAGGATTTTTGTCAGACCTAAGGTTCTGTCCATTCCGTTATGGAGATTATGGAATGAGTCTATATTTACATATGTGTACGAGGATATCTTGTGAGTACCTGAATTAATCGATAACTTCTTTGATAATTAGACAAAGTTGCGATAGTGCGAAAAAAACAGCTGCAGTAGTTTTTAATATCTGTTTTTATTAAACTGTTAAGTAGTGTAAAATATGATTAAACTAGCTATTTTTAAGTTCCTACAAAATTTTCGGCTGTCATTGACTGAACGTGACATTTTTAGGTTCCTACAAATGTCAACTATCAGTTCAAACTTAGAATAGTGTTTGTGAAAATATAATAATAGGGTCAATATTGTCAAAACCTACTTCGTCTAAGCAATTAAACTAGATTATAATCCCGCCAAATTAGTAAGTTAAAACAATACTGGAATTACATATACGTTCTATTACACTTTAAGCAAAAAGACAAAATTACTTACAAAATTAGAAATAAGGATCAGAAGATAAAGAAGAAGAGAAGAAGGAACAAGGGCCCTTATTCTAATAGAATAACGAGTGACAAATTTTGGGCAACGTTTTTGAACTAAGTATACAATAGAGATTTTACACAAGTGGGCCGTTTGATACTTCCATTTCCCTATTTCTATTCAAATCAAGTAGGCAGTGTTTGAATTACTTAATTAATCGCGCTTTAAAAGAGATTACGGCAGCGTCTATTATAGCAGAAATATTTAAATTTCGAAACCTCTGTCTTTTATTATGAAGCGAAGAATTTCATCTTTTTGAGCCAATGTTTTCTTTATATTCGAGCTACTTTCACATCGTTTATTACCTTTTTGTGTTTAACATAAAGATAGTTCTGTTGTCAGCTGTTTTAAACCGTTATTGAAAACTTTGCTTTGAACTCCAAATGTATTTATTATATAAACTTACTAGCTGCTTTGTTTTAACAATATACATAATAACAACTGTTTCTCTACTAATATATGTATGTATGTATTATACATATAAACCTTCCCCAAAATCGCTATAGAAGCTACTAAAGAAAACCGTATCAATTTCGGTTGCTTAGTTTTAAAGATCTAAGTATACATAGGAACAGGCAGCAAGGATTGCAATTTGTATAGCTATATGCAAGCCTTGTGTCACCACCCCAGCTCAACGTTTCCCGGCGTGGGTGGTCTTGAGAGACAAACGAAGGAACACACCAGAGCAGCAGCGTTCTCTGTTAGTTAAACCACAACACCACTGCGATCGCCAACTCGCCTGCCAAACGTTGCGATTATTGGCATTTCCCCACAAATGTTCATGGTAATCATTCGGGGAGGCCCTCGTCCAGTAGTGGACCTCATGTGGCTGGTGATTAAGCAAGCCGTTGCAAGCCGTAAGCACCAAGTATATTATTTTTATTAATTCAATGGTGGTCCGTATCAAATAAACATTACTAACTTTTTTACCAGTGGCGAGTTCTCTTGAGTGATTAACGACTAATTATTTTTTAAGAGAATAAAAACCGGCAATGTATGAACGGATTTTCGCACTGTTGGTTCCGTAATGCGTTTGTAACTTATCTTATTATATACCTATTTTATTATTGTGTCTCTTTAACCACATATGTGTTTGGAAACAACATGTATTTAAATAAAGATTAAGATATAAGAACACCGCATTGTTATCTTTTTTTTCGTTGACAAGGGAGAAATCCTCATGGACACTCCGCCGATACGGGTACAGCGACGGGGTAGTCTCAGACTTCTACTGATTAAGACCCTCCCGGTGGCCTTTACTTATCGCTAGTGCTGATGTTCTCGCATCCAGAGGACATTCTTCAGGCCAGACCCAACGAGTGACCAGCCTGTGGGCGTTTTTCTGATTCACCCAGTTATTGTTTGCAATAACTAGCAATTATTTTACGTGTAGCTACACACATCAAAAGTGTCTAGGGATCAAGAACAGTTTACAGACAGAAAAATCTAATTTATTTAAATCAAATCTAATCTTCTGGATTGTGGTCCTACCTAATTCCCCATGCCTGTATCAATGACTTATCACCACATTTTGAATAAATTACGAATGAATTCAGTTTTTATAAAATACTAGCTGCCCCGGCAAACATTTGTTTTGCCACAATAAGTTGCCTTTGTACCCCGTGTATTGGAAGAAATACAACTGGTAGATGCATAAAAA
>SJJU01012230.1:0-12904 GCA_012932125.1 Conopomorpha cramerella
TTCTCAATATTATCCAACGGTCCCCGCACTAGGCAAGCCTGTATCGCGAGGCGATAATGTATGTATTTAAGCACGAGGTTATTTTTATAAATGTTGTTCTATCCCTTCAGTTCGGAAATAAAAACACAGCCTCAGAATAGATACGAACGGTTTGCTTAATATCTCCCCTGCGCCTCATACCGCCTATAATAGAAAATAAATTATGCATCTCACGTTCCAGGAAAGGGAGCGATAGAAATATACATATACATACATTAAGTATAATTTGTTACAAATTAATTCCGTTTGCACTGGAAATGCATTACGGAAAACTTCGATAAGGTTATTAGTATAAGTAATTATAAGCTAGAAAAGGATGATACTTGAGCTTTATTGTATGCAACTTGGCTCGTTTAGATTTGTATAAAAATAAAAAATAAATCAATGAATATCCTATATCGTTTCGCATACCTAGTTAGAATAAAAAGGATTCTAAACGAAACATACTGTTTTCTCAATTTAAGTTTTTTATGTCTTTATTTTAAGGTTCAATTTCATAAAAATGACACATTATTGAACACACTTCACGCCTTTAATCCCAAAGAGGGGTAGGCAGAGGCACTTCTTAAAGCAAGTACCCACGGTTCACCAAGCGTATTTAACCCAACGTGACAGGGGGTGAGCCCATCGCCGTTATAAGGTTCACACACCTTGTGTGGTGTGCGGGTTTCATCACGATGTTGTCCTTCACCGTACGAGCGTTGCGTTGCGTACATAGGTTCTGAAAAAGAGTCCCATTGGTACACGTCCAGTAGCCGGACTCGAACCCGGGTCCTCCCGGTTACAAGTCAAGGGTCCGACCAACTGGACCACAGACGCTCTTATTTTTCACATTATTGAATTGTGTCACTTTTGTTCTAAATTGAATTTTAACGCATTTTTGGTGTGTGGTAGTTTATATACTGGGTTGATAAAAATACATATTTATTCAAATGAATAATCCCACCACCACCCGCGCCCTACCTGCCTCTCGGCGTACGGGCCATTCTCTGAAGACGTGCGCATCTACTTGCTTTTGCCTCTTTTCAACGCACACGTTTTCTTGACTCCATACAAATTTATCTTTATCCGTTCCTGTTTTGTTGCCAACTCTCCCCCTTCTGGGGCATGACGACCACATTACGGAGACTTCGCGTCGGGTCCTCGTCGCGTAGCGAAAACTGACCCTGCCTACTTACTTATTTCAAGCTTACGTCCTAACGTCATAGTGCTTAAAAATATAACTTACGACAAATGTTGGTATGAGTTTACGTATATTTTAATAATACTCTGTCTTGAAATTGTGCTAAGGGTAAAGTCGTTCGCTTACTAGTGCTGAACATATTTTTAACTGAACGCAGAAACTGCTCGTTATATCGTTATATATCGCATAGTTAGAACAAAAAGGAGCCAATACGAAACATGCCGATTTTGTAATTTTTATTTTGTATCTTTTATGTTAAGGTTCAATTTCATAAAATTACACTATTTGTTTTGTGTCACTTTTGATCTAAATTTGCGATTTATTATTTCGGTAAAAGTTAATCAGAGTCCACGCGTTTAGTAATAGACAGATATTCACCTCAAACTGTTTTTTTTTTATCGCGGAAGGAGCAGGAACTTTTCAACCGCCACTAACGTACTGACGTCACTTAGGTAACAACAAAGAGGTTTCCTCATTCTAGATGTATGCTTATTGTTTTTTTTTTACCAAAACTGCATTTAGTCGCGATAACGTTCAAACGAATTTGCATAACTTTTTATACTCTAACCGAGCGATAAAAATTAGCATATATGCAATCCAAAAATGCAATGTTCTCCGTATCTCTCGCAAGTCGAGTAAAACATGGCGCCTGCACTGCGGCCGTCCTCGTAAATAGAACTTATCTTTGCTGAAAATAACCCGTTAAAGTTGGCAACACTTGTCACGAAAGCGTGCAGGAAAAAAAACGCATCCTATTTCCCGCTTTAAAAAAAAACTACACGGCCAAAACAATGCGCATCGGAGCTCCCGCCAAAAAATATAAACGAACATGGCAAAGCAGGGCTAAGCCCGTGCATTGGTGTATTAAAAAAAAAAAGCTTGCGGCTGAAAAGAGCGTGCAACCATAGCTACAGTAAAAGAAAGCCGGGAAATAGGGCTAATCGAGCGGGATAGGGAATGAGACGGTAGATTTATCGCAATGAATTCGTTTACACGCCATTGGTCGGGTTCCGGCGGGCCGCATGTTTATGCATTCGCGGCTCACTGAGGACTTCGCGTTTATACGTGCTCTTCGAGCTCGCACGCTATTCGCTTTGATTTGTTTTGTTGAGAAAAAAAAACAATTTCATTAAGAAGGTACGTGATGCCGATGACGTCAATTTGAAATCGATTTCACGAAACCAATTTTAGTGGGCTTTCGCTTGAGCCGAGACACGTGTTCACGCGTACGCGTAAGTAGGTACACTTATGTCAGAGTGTAATGTAAATATTGGTACGATATACCGGTGAGGTAGCTAAACATAACAATCCGCATCAACACTTAGTGGCGTTATAAATAAAAAAGAGCTCTGGTTGTGCAGATCAATGGCACGTGGAACACGAAAATACAATAAGTTTATTTTTCTTTCTAAGTTGCGGTCCAGTTGGTCTGATTCTTGACTTGTAACAGGGAGGTCGCGGGTTTAAGTCCGGCTACTGGACGTGTACCAATGGGACTCTTTTTCAGAGCCTATGTACGCAACGCAACGCTCGCACGGTGACGGACAACATCGTGATGAAACCCGCACACCACAAGGTGTGTGAACTCTATAACGGCGGTGGGCTCATCCCCTGTCACGTTGGGTTAAATACGCTTGGTGAACCGTGAGCATTTGCTTTAGCAAGTGCCTCTGCCTACCCCTCTTTGGGATTAAAGGCGTGAAGGGTATTTTTTTTTTTAGATTTTTTGCGTGTTTACATGGTGGAACTAGTGCAATAATGACGTGTTGGTGGTGAAAAATAATGCAGTGAAAGTGAGACGTAAAGGAGAGGAGTACTATCTGATCAATTTGTCGTTCCCGCGCATTGCTCTATCGCCGCGAAATGTGACGGTCCACCCTCACATTTTAATGAGACTTTGATTTCACTAGTCAAAGTCTCATTAAAATTGATTCTTGATAAAATTGATTGATTTTGATGGTACATTTTAACTACGAATTTTGTTTTACCAATAAACTTTATAGCCTATATGTTATTCTACTTTATAAGCTACAATACTTCCAAGTTTCATCTAAATCGGTCCAGTACTCTCTGCTTGAAAGAAGGACAAACATCCATACATCCAGACATTCATCCAAACTTTCATATTTACAATATAATATTAGTAGGATAGGATAGGATTAGGACGCTGACTGATTGGAAAATTAAAAAAAAAATCATGGCAAATGGGCGTCAAGCTCGAGTCTAAATAAAAGAAAGAGACATGTAAAATGACATTAATGATTACTCGGACCAAAAAAAATGCGTCGGAAAGGTGTTATTATCAAAAAACTGATTTTAGACGCCATTTTTGCAATATGGCGGCGCGAGTGGCAACGATACAAAGTGTCAAAGGAAAAATTCGGTAAGAGTACATCAAAATCTATAAAATTAGCAATTTTCAAAACTCCCCAAAACTTTCCAGGTAAAAATACCAAATGACCGTACTGATGTGTGTAGTTGTTTTTAGTCTGAGAATAATTAGTTTCAAACTTTGTGTCATAGATCCATTTTGCCGACTGTAGTACTAAGTTAAGTATTCAGGCTATTCAAAATTATATTACAACATTTTTTCTCGTTAATTTTAACTAGGTCTGAAGGTCTTCAAGTCGCGTTTGAATAGGTACCTACTGAACAAGTGTGCTACATCGTAAACCACATCGCTGCTTAACATCAGGCAGGATGGTGGTCAAACGCTTGTTCATAGGGATAAAAAAATGGTAGCGCAACCTTTTAGTCACGAACTAAGTTGCGGACTATCTACCATACTATTTACCATACTAAACAGGCACAAGCCCACCACCACCCAATCCCTACCTGCCTCTCGGCGTACGGGCCCTTCATATGGAACAAAGATTATAATTTGTATGGAGTCATGAAAACGTGTGCGTTGAAAATAGGCAAAATGAAGTAGACGCGCACGTCTCCAGAGAATGGACATCTACTAGTCGTATGACGGGACCGTTGGTGTAGTGGTCAGCATGTCTGCCTCTATTCCGTAGGATCGTGGATTCGATTCCCACCGCTGGCAGGTATTTAGGTGATGAGCTTTTAAGTACTTGTTGGATGTGTCTGGGTGTTTTATTTATATAAGTATGTATTTAAAAAGAAAAAAAAATAAGTAAGTATATTTCGTTGTCTGATTTCCATAACACAAGTGCTTTAGCTACTTAACATGGGATGAAGGCAATGTGTGTGTTGTTGTAAAATATTTATTTTTTATTTATTTTATATTTCGTTGTCTGATTTCCATAACACAAGTGCTTTAGCTACTTGTGCTACTTGGATGAAGGCAATATGTGTGTTGTTGTAAAATATTTATTTATTTTGTCTTAAGTAGCTAATTCTATACAGCACTCGAACTACAATACCTACATCAAATCTATCACTGTAAGTAGCCAGTCGGAGCTGCTCCATAAAGAGCAGGTAGACTTCCAATACTAGCTTTCAGCGCACTTTCATTAAACAGTCTAGATTTACAGCGAGCTACGTACTTCAGGAAGCTAATCCTGTCCTGCCGCATGAAAAATTCTACCAATTCCTTGTGACAAATACATCGCTCGCCGTGGAGCAGCTCAGCGAGGTGGCGCGAGTATTTCCGTGAGATCTCCAGAAGCTTTCTTACATTTTCTTGTGGAACTTAACAACCGGAACTGTTTGTGAGAGCATTGTTCACTTTTTTTGTGTTCAACGAGTGTACATTTTACTCACAAACTGTCTTTGTCGTTTACTTAGTTTTTTTAACCCCCGACGCAAAAAGGACGGTGTTATAAGTTTGACGTGTCTGTCTGTATATCTGTCTGTGGCATCATAGCTCCCGAACGAATGAACGGATTTCAATTAAGTTTTTTTTGTATTACAGGTGTTTTACGGACGAATGTTCGGTGGAAATCGGTTCACCCACTCAAAAGTTACGGTGGTTGAAAGTGGGGATGAAAATTTTTACTTGAGTAAATATGAACAAGTGGGGTATCAAATGAAAGAGCACGACACGAATATTTAGAATCTGTTCATTAAATCAAAATGAGATACTTTGTTAAAAAGTTATGAGGGTTGAAAGTGGGGAAAAAAGTCAACTGTATACAAATATGTTCAAGTGGGGTATCAAATGAAAGGGGCGACACGAACATTTAAAATGGGGGGTATTTTTTAAATTTGAAATGTTTCCTATACTTAGCCGTAGTGTGTTCATCATAGTACTGTAGACTGCTGCACTGCTAGCACTTCACCTCTTTGGAATGTGTTACTAAAGGATGCTGTTTTATTAGAGAACCAAGTAACACAACTCGTGTAAGTTTTATGCTTTGTCTGACTCTAATTGCAAGTGTCAAAAAGAGACAAAATAAATGCGTCCCGAGCATTACTAATTTATATCATGTTTATTGGTGAAAGTGTAAGAATTAAACATAAAAATATAACATTCAAGAAAACAGAGAGAAAAGCTCAAAGTCCTGACTGTTTCATTCATCACTAACTTATCAAAGACCAGTCTCCCTGGACCCTAGAAAACTGCAATTTTTCACAGGGGATTTTATGATGTTTACGTGAGATAAGAAAGGAATATTCAAAATTCATTCCCTAAGGATATAAAGAGCGGGGTAGAATTTTATAAAAAAATTAAAATAAATACACTTCACGCCTTAAATCCCAAAGCGGAGTAGACAGAGACACTTACTAAAGCCAATGCCCACGGTTCACCAAGCGTATTTAACCCAACGTGACAGGGGGTGATCCCATCGCCGTTATAGGGTTCACACACCTTGTGGTGTGCGGGTTTCATCACGATGTTGTCCTTCAACATACGAGCGTTGCGTTGTGTCTGAAAAAGAGTCCCATTGGTACACGAACAGTAGGCGGACTCGAACACGCGACCTCCCGGTTACTAGTCAAGTATCCGACCAACTGGACCACAGACGCTAGAATCTTATATGTGAAAAAATTAAATTTTAAAGTTATTGTTCTACAATTTGGTGACAGTGTTTTTAGTAGAAATTAATATTCTACTACACAACTATACACAACTAGTCCAGTAGTTGTGTATAAAAACGACATAGTGCAAGGAAAAGAATTCCACGCGAGACGTTGAGCACTGTGTAAAAGAAAGAATAGGCGGTAACCCGATTACGTTAAAGTCACTTCTGCGTTGAATCACGAATGTAGTAAAAACGGTCGTTTAGAGTCCGTGTTGTGTGGGAGCCACGCTTAGGGAATATATCGTTAGGGAAGGTGTGTCATCGACTGCAGGAACTTTGTAAGTATCCTGAAGATCTGATATTATTCACTTTCTGAAGGTCTTTAAGTCGCGGGTGAATAGATACCTAATGAACAAGTTTGCTGCATCGTAGACCACATCGCTGCTTAACATCAGGCAGGATGGTGGTCAAACGCTTGTTCACAGTAATAAAAAAAACTATTATGGCAATATAACGGCGTGAGCGAGGGAATTTTCCAGAGGACGGCCAGCAATACCCCCATCGCGTTTTTACAATAGGACAACCAGGAGAACGGCTAAACGTCATCCATACCAGGTGGATTTGCCATTTACGCGAACCAAACGGTTTGCGTCCACTTTCATAGTGCGTACCGCCAGGATGTGGAACGACTTGCCGGAGTCTGTGTTTCCCGCGCAGTATAGTTTGAAGGTCTTCAAGTCGCGGGTGAATAGGTACCTACTGAACAAGTGTGCTCCATCGTAGACCACATCGCTGCTTAACATCAGGCAGGATGGTGGTCAAACGCTTGTTCATAGTAATTAAAAAAAAAGCGCTCTCTGTGAGTCAAACCACTGCGATCGTCAACCCGCCTGCCAAGCGTGGCGATTATTGGCATTTGACCCCCAAATAAGTACGGAAATAATTGAGGGAGATCTTAGTTTGACGACATGTGGCTTATGATAAAAACATTTTGAAAATACACACATCAAAAGTGTCTAGGGATTAAGTACATTTTAGAAGATTGCAATCAAGAATATATTTTACAAAAACTGAATTCATTCATAATTTATTCAATATGTGGTGATAAGTCATTGATACAGGCATGGGGAATTAGGTAGGAGACCAATCCAGAAGATCAGATTTTATTTTAGAGCTAAAATGTTCTTGGTCCCTAGACACGGAATATGTAGTATGTCGAAAAATCACATATATACTCGTCAAACACATAGATGGTTTATAAACACGCGGTACATAGTTATTAGGTTTTCAGGAAACTTTAGAGTGCTTTTGAGTATGCAGTTCCTAGGAATGGTGTAAGTTATTAAAATACAACTCTGGGCACTTAATTAGCTCTACTTAGCAACTAACTGCAGCGTCTAGTGAAACGCCGTCTCCTTGATATATTTAAATTGAGTCTTTGCTCATATTAATTTAATTCATTCCATGTAAAATAGGTTCTATATTTATGACGGCTGACATGGACCAGTGGTCTGGACATCTACCTCTAGGGTTTATATTGACGGACTTTCAATCACTTCGGACTTCAATTGATAAATCTGCCTGAAGCTTCGGTAGGTATAAATTCACCGTCTGTATTCGGAGGCCAATGTAAACACTATGTCGGAGGCGAGAATTGAACCCGCGACCGTGGTCCTGGAGACAGGAGCCGTCATCGTCACCTATTGGCTATGTGCGCGACGGTGGCGACGCGTAGCGTTTACAACATTTGCGGAAGCTGTCAAATAATAACAATGTAAACATTGTTAGTTTTCTTTGCGAATATAAATAAAACCAAAGATTACAATAGTATTGTTGACATTATTTAAGTGCTATAGATTCAATAGTATTAATATAAAATTAATATAAGTAATAATAAAACGCTTACTTCTTTCTTTTCACAGCAGCAATCCATTTTTTTCGTTGATCTATTTCGTAGTAAGCTCTTGGGAAAATATAAAATGTACATTTGCTATTGAGGCCGTTATTTTTACAGTTAACAACGCATTTCTTCGCTTTGATTTTGTTCTGCAATCAACGATTTGACAGCTGATCATCCGCATTTGTTTCCAATTTCTGCCGTGTTATGCGCTGCGGTCGTTATCTGTCTGCCACTACTCGCTTTGCACATAGCCAATACAAAAAAATACTTGTTGATTTTTTTCTTTCTCTTATTATTGTTCTTATATTAGCTGCAAACGTTGTTTTGCCAAAATATGTCCATTATAAACAGTGTTTCTCTGCTATTATATATGTACAATACTTGTAAGCCTTCCTCGTTTATCACTATATATCTAATAAAGAAAACCGCATCAAAATCCATTCCGTAGTTGTAAAGATCTAAGCATACATAGGGACAGACAGCGGAAGGCGATTTGTTTTATACTATGTAATGATTTTAAGATTGTGTCCTATTAAAAAAAAAACTACGTCGCTTTATGGATAATTCAAACAGAAACATGTCGAGCCTTTATGAAGCCATGTCCGTGGTACAGAGAATTTCCTATTTAAAACTTTCCATGCGTTTATCTCGGCTTACCTGTATTATACAGTATTATTATTAGTCCTCTAAATATGAGTCACAAGTTACCTGGCACGAGATTGCGCAAAAGCCTAATAGCCAATATTCAGAGTCGAATGAAAACCTGAAAACTGGATGAAAACTTTTTCAATTTCCAACTCTGTAAATAGCTGTAAAATCCTTTTAGATAGAGTCAACTTCATATTATGTTGGCTCGAGTTGGATTGAGATTGTTTTGGCTGAATTGCAAGCTGCAGTATCTTTCCCATTTTCAGATACGTTTCGTAAGTCCAATGCTTGTAAACCTGTAATTTTATAATTTAAATCTTAAGCGTCTGTGGTGCAGTTGATCGGATACTTGACTTGTAACCGGGAGGTCCCGGGTTCGAGTCCGGGTACTGGACGTGTACTAATGGGACTTTATTTTTATTTATTTTATTTGGCACACAAAACAGAATACAATTCATACTTCACACTAGTATACAATTTAGAAATTATATACTATAAACTAAATCGCATTCCAAAACATGTGTACACAGATACGAAAAAAAAACTGAATGCGCGAAAATTAGAGGCTAATGTAAATTAATATAGGTACTTATATCTATGTTAGTAACTAGAACTAGTGTTAGTAGACCAGTAGACCAATAACTGATTTATTTCCCTAATTCTTATTCATATTACATAATTGTTCAAACATTTTTTAAATAAGGCTTGGTTTGAATTAAATATGTCAATATCATGATGTACTGCAACCAATTCGTTATAATCCCTACACATTCGCACAAGGGGATTGTAGTGTGTGGACTCTTTTTCAGAGCCTATGTACGCAACGCAACACTCGTACGGTGAAGGACAACATCGTGATGAATACCACAAGGTGTGTGAACCCTATAACGGCGATGGGCTCACCCCCTGTCACGTTGGGTTAAATACGCTTGGTGAAACGTGGGTATTTGCTTTAGCAAGTACCTCTGCCTACCCCTCTTTGGGATTAAAGGCGTGAAGTGTATTTTTTTTAAATCTTAACTATTGTGAATGCGGCGATGGACTCACTCCCTGTCACGTTAGGTACAATACGCTTACGGTGGACCGTGGAAATTTGCTTAACAAGTGCCTCTGCCTACCCCGCTTTGGGATTAAAAGGCGTAGTGTATTAATTTATTTTATTTAACTATTGTAAACTTTTAAGAGCACATCCAGCTTATGCTGCGAAACATTGTATTTACAAAATAATATGTGTGTGGGGATATCGGTTATTGGCCATACTAATTTTGTACTGAATTTAATTTAAGTATACAAACTGTTACGTTGCTGTTGATATCCCAAATAAAATAAAATAAAGCATTTTTACTACTTATACAAGACTTGGTACTTTTATTTTATTTTATTTGTCCAACTTACTACTATCATTACAGAGTTTACTCTAATGCGATAGTGAAGTTTAATAGTACAAGTGCCGTCAATAACAATCATACAATATAGGTACATACAAAACGAGAAAAAAAAACAGTCACAACTAGAACCAAACAAAAATAAGAAAAGTGTTTAAACAAAATTTACTTTACAACCACCTTTGTTTTTTTGGGGGACAGCTGAACGGGGTAGTGTCGGACTCTTACCGAATAAACCCCCACGATGACCTCCGTGTCGCAAGCAGGGCGGGTCCCGGGATTACCCGAAGGAATTGCGTCAGGACCCGCCCAAGCGATCGGTCAGTTGGACTCCGGGGCAGACACACCAGCGACCTTCTTCGGCGGCGGCAGTTACCAGGCCATAGGGTAACCGCGGCCCTTCTCGGGGCCTTCCTAGCAGGTGCCGGGAATTTCACAACCTCCTAAGCCAAGTCTTCTTTTGCTAAAATTTATTAGAACTACAAGGCAAAATTGGCGTGATTTTGCTAATCGCTGGCATACAGCTCGAAGAACATATGAAGCCTGTAAACGACTGAAGACGCGACGAGGACCTGACGCGAAGTCTCCGTAATGTGGTCGTCATGCCCCAGAAGGGGGAGAGTTGGCAACAAAACAGGGACGGATAAAGATAATTTGTATGGAGTCAAAAAAACGTGTGCGTTGAAAAGAGGCAAAAGCAAGTAGATGCGCACGTCTCCAGAGAATGGCCCGTACAGAGAGAAACAGGTAGGGCGCGGGTGGTGGTGGGATTATCCCTGTTAAGGCAAAATTGGCTAGCCGTACCGCGCGGTGTTACTCACGTATTTTAGTACCTGTGACGTTTTCCGGTTAAATTAACAGTAGGGAATAGTGTAGCTTTTCAATGGTAAAGGTATTTTTAAAATCGGTCTAGAAGTTTCGGAGTCTTTTCGGTGCAAACAAACAATACAATCATTCCTCTTTATAATATTAGTGTAGATGAACGCTTGAACGAATTCCACGATTAACGGGCGACATTTTTGCGGTTTTTTTTCACCTATATTTTTTTGAAGAAAAAAGTGCTGAGCGTAATTTTATTTTCTGTAAATGCGCGCAACGCCGTTCAACCGTTCATTTAACGACATGTTTGGAAATTTCAAACTGAAAACGAATGAAAAAGTAAATATCACCAAAAATACGGATCGTTCAATGTAAGTTATTTTATGAAAATACGCCAGTAAAAAAATATTTTCAATATAATTGTCACTCAACCTGTGAATATTTTAAAATAATTATAAGTGCGTATATATTTATTTTAAATGAAGTAAAAATACGCAATTCATATATTGCGAATTTGCCGGAGTGTGTGTTTCCTGCGCAGTACAGTCTGAAGGTGTTCAAGTCGCGAAATGAATTAATTACCTAATGAACTAATGTGCTCCATCGTAGACCACATGGCTGCTTAACATCAGGCGGGATGGTGGTCAAACGCTTATTCTTAATGATTAAAAAAACATAATAAGGGTTTCTTCTGAGATGAAAAGGATTTAGTTACACAAACAATAAATCCGTTCCCGTGGAAATTTAGAAATAAAATATAGTCTACTAGTGGACCCGACAGACGTTGTCCTGTCTTAACTATTAATATAAATATAAAATTAGTATAACCAAGGTGGCCTGTGCCCAGCAATTGACGTCACGAAATATAAACTATCCTATCTCTCAAATTGGACGAAATTACATATAAATGCCAACTATTGTGAATATCGGTAGCCTTGGTGAAGAGTTCATTGGGAACAAACATCGTGACACTGGATTTTTATATATCAAGATGTTTTATTCCGACGTAAAAGCTGTATTTATTAAAATCGAGTATCGTTCAGTAGTTTTCGCGTGGAAGAGCAACAAACATCCAAAGGTACATTCATACGTAATCTAAAATATCGCATTTATACCCAAATTGCATCATTGTCATTATCATCGACCCTTATTTGTCCACTGCTGGCCATAGGCCTCTCGAATTACACGCCACTGTAATTAGTTTTCCGCTCCCTACAGGATTATAATATTTGGGATGTTTTTGTGTACATGTAAGTTAGCAAAATTTTTTTCTTCTCATTTATCCTGCAAAAACAAAAGCCCGCCACCGGAGCGTGACTGTACTTCACTACATGCATTCGGCTCAAACACACACCCTCACATATAAGGAAGGAGAGTTGTTAAAGAGCAGTGAGAGACAAAGCTACACAATGCCACCAGCTTAAGGAGCACGTCTCGAAATAACGACAGAGGTACGCCGCCCGCCCGCCCTCGGCCGCCCTCGGCCGCCCTGGGCCGCCGCGCTAGCAGGGATGCCAGCGGATGTACCTCGAAACATCATTGTTTCACGTGGCCTGCTTTTCACATGCCCGGGTTTTAGTGACGAAGTCATTAATTGTTGTATATTTTTAACCCCCGACGCAAAAACGACGGGGTGTTATAAGTTTGACGTGTCTGTGCGTGTATGTGTCTGTCTGAGGCAACGTAGCTCCCAAACGGATGATCTGATTTTAATGCGATTTTTTTAAAGCTGATTTGATCGAGCGTGTTCTTAGCTATGTTTAATCGATATCTGTTCACCCACTCAAAAGTTGTGGGGGTTGAAAGTGGGGATAAATAATTTTACTTGTATAAATATGTCCAAGTTAGATATCAAATGAAAGAGCACAACACGTATATTTAGAATCTGTTTATTGAATGAAAATAGGATAATTTGTTCGAAAGTTATGAGGGTTGAAAGTGGGGAAAAAAGGTCGTTTTTATACAAATATGTTCAAGTGGTGTAGCAAATGAAAGGGCA
>SJJU01012231.1:0-16399 GCA_012932125.1 Conopomorpha cramerella
AGCTGAAGTGGCAGTGGGCCGGCCATATTTGCCGTAGAACCGATGACCGTTGGGGGAAAACGAGTTCTCGAGTGGAGACCGCGTCTCGGCAAACGGAGTGTAGGACGCCCTCAGGCAAGGTGGACTTATGATATACGCAAGATGGCTGGCAGAAGCTGGATGCGAGAAGCCGAAAACAGATCACAGTGGCGTCCAATTGGAGAGGCCTATGTCCAGCAGTGGACAAGTATGGGCTGATGATGATGATGATGAGATCCTCTTATCAATACATAGCTTTCTGTGCTAGGTTCATAATTATAAGTTGTTTTGTCAAAGATTCAATAAAACTGTGTATGTAAAAATTAATTATATGTAGGGTATAAAGAAGCAGTCCGTGAATTTGGCCTTTATTCTGAAATTTCTTACCCCCTTTGGCCCATACTTCGTAAATTCTCACCAGGCAGTATCTATGGTAAACCGTAGATTCTAATTTTCATTGACAGCTGTCATAGTGTCTTCACCAGCAAGCTTGCTGCAACGCTGTGTGTTTTATCCGACACGTAATAATTGTTTTGTTTTAATGCAAAACATTTATACTGTTGATGTAATGTCAAGTCAGCAACAGTTGGACCAAATAAATTGATAACTATTGTAATCAATACATAGACTAAAACAAAGTGACTTCCGCTGTCTGCCCTTGTGTATGCTTTATATTTAAAACTATTCAACGGATTTTGATGCGGGTTTTTATAGTGTGAATGTTGAGGAAGGTTTATATGTATAATACATACATGCATGTAATAGCAGTGAAACAATATTAATCATGTATGTTTGGTCGTATTCCTTCTATTTCAGTGCAGGATCAACAAGGAGAATCAAAAGATTTGAATAAAAATGCAGTAAGTTGGAGATGTGATGTGTAATGATCCAGTACTTGACAATGAGTGTGTAGGGTACTTGTAAGTTAAACGATACTTAAAACTAGGAGAGGACGCAGAGAAATTGTGTAATTTTGCTATGCGCCAATTGTAAAAGAACTTATGACGAGTAAGCAATTACTTAGTATAAAACAAAATCGCCTCTCGCTGTATGTCCCTATGTATGCATGCTTAGATCTTTAGAAATATGTAACAGATTTTTTGCGGTTTTATTTAATAGATATAGTGATCTTGAGGAAGGTTGATATGTATAAACACTGTGAATAATGTATACGTCAAATCGAAAATGTTAGCGTCATTAGACAAATACACTCAGCCCATGATACCTAACAACTTATCCCAAGGAAAAAACAAAAAAGAAATTCACCGACATATACATGAAAAACAAAAAATAACCACTTCTCATACAAACTTTTCGACTTTTTTTATAGACTTTGTATGGTTTATTGGAAAAAAAATAATCCAGTAGTGAATATCCTGCTGCTACTCTGACGCATTTATTAATTATTGTGCATTTTAATATGCCTTCAACTGTACCTACATATAAAACCCAAGCCTAGGTGATTATTATCTCATGACGGAAGCTAAGCAACTTGTCTCAATAGCAAGTGGCACGTCCCTTGTCACACAAGACAAGACAAACAGGTACAAGGAACTTGAACCTAAGTCTTTTGTCTAACGTCGATACCTATACAATAGACTCAAGGCTAGGTATAAAAGTTAATACGGAAAAACCGGAAAAGAACGTTCCAGTGTCCGCAGGATGGTTCCGTAATAAAATTAAATTGTATTTATTACTACCTGACACTACATACACTGTTTCTCTGCTATCATATTTATGTATAATACATAAAACCATTCCTCTAAAATCACTCTAACTAGTAAAGAAATACGCATCAAAGTCCGTTGCGTAGATTTAAAAATCTCAGCATACATAGGGACAGACAGCAGAAGGTGCCTATGTTTTATACTCTGTATTGAAGTACAGAGGTAACAGTGGCGAAGCTAGGTTTGTTTCAAAAGATAAATCCGAACTTACATATCTAGTTAGTAGATTCACAATATCGAAGGTAAGCCGATAGGAATCGTGTCGTATGGTAGCTTCGCCACTGAGAGGTACGTAGGTACTGATTTATGGAAACAAACGGAATCGCACTAAGCCGCATCGCATGACAGCCAATCATAGCTCACAATTTTGTATGTCGCGTCTTGAAACGCATGCAATGGCTTCTAATAGAATGCAGGCGTTAAAAATTATCCACAACCCGCACGTGATGAACATTTGTGAATACTTCAGAGAAGCGAAACAAGAAAATATAGGTACCTACTAACTTTATAGGACAGACGTTTAATGAGGATGGATATATTTTTATTACCCGACTAACCTGGTTAGTTTAAAATAAACACCTAATTCTTGCTTTAAAAACCTAATAATAAGATGTTATCTAATTCTCAGGATCTGCATTTTTGAGCAATGGATTGAGAATTCCCCGTTTTGCCATACAAATACAAGTAATGCACATGGTATGTAAGTATAGTAGAAAATAAGACACTGGCAAAAAAAATTAAAAGCTTCAAAAAAAAGTTTACTACTCGCACCCTTATCTCTAAAATAACATGTAAAGTTCACTGATATCCCAAAATTGATCCAGCTAGTCGCAAAAACGAACCAAACAAAAGTAGTAAACACAGTCATAAAATAGTCCACCGATTCTCCAACATTCGTCCAGCTTGCTCAAAAATAACGCAACCAAAAGACTTGTGGCGAATTCCATCATATCTCCATGTTTCTATTCCATTCCACATAATATAATTTGTACTTCATCTCCATGACAACCACTATAAAATCAAGACTCATCTATCATCCTTCTTTGCTATTGTTTCCCTATAATTATTGTATCCATTCTTTTCTAATTTTATTATTTTCTGTAAATAATTACTATGTGAATATGAAGTGCACATAAACAGTCCAAAAGTGTTTACTTCCATCGGCTACCCACAGACTCTTTGAAAAGACGAGGATCTGATGCTCTCCTAGTGCACTTTAACAGAGCAGTGTGTATTCACCTTAGCAGTTAGTCATTGGACGGGAGTCGTCGGTTACGCAACTGCAATTACAGCTCCGGCGAACAGTCATTATAATGCGGCGGTGACGCTCGCTACATCATTTAGCTCCTACTTCAACTAGACACCACAGAAGGTCTTGAGTGCTGGGGGTCAAGTCCCCTATCGCAACGAAGTTCGATAGCTTTTGTTTACTTGATACTTAGATATGTATGTAGGTATGAAAGTGGTATATCAGTTTTGTCACTAAAACTTCAATAAGGTAGAGTTGTCATAATATTGTCAGAAATAAAAAAATAACTCACGAACAGTTGATTCATGACCCGTTTCGGAGATATTTTCTTTAATGACGTCAAAACAATTGGACGTAGTTACACAGAAAGGACTCAATCCACACTTGGGCCGAAATTGTGTTAGCTTTACCTAAGGGTGCTAAGTTAAGACATATCAATCATATAAAAAAACATTTACACAAAAAAGTTTACTACAACATATTTTTTATGTACCCTGACTCAATCCACATGTATGGCGAGTCAATAGCGCATCCAACTTTAAAGCTCAATATCTCCGAAGTAACTTGTATTAAAAAAAATAACTGTGTAGCTATGTCCAATTAAGAGTTTCTTATTTTGTACAATGGATGTTTTGAATCAGAAGACCATTATGTCACCTCAATTCACAGACCGATGCAAATTACCTTTTTTATCACAGCATAAGATGCATAATATTCTGTCTTCGGAGCTTATCTAGGAACTACTCGTCAATTCAATTTGAACTTTTTCTACATTTTTATGTCTCATTATCTTCTATAGTCAAAACACTTGAGGCTGCAAAAAATATGTACTACTTTAGCTACTTTTTAACTTCATAAAATTGCCATATGAAAGTTGTTTTACTATTCAACTAACTTGTGTCCCGGAGATGGGTGTGAACTAGTATACGCTAGTATAGTATATAGTATGTGTGTGTTGTTGTAAAATATTTATTTATTTTTATTTACACTGACACTGAGAAGTAGTCAGTATAGAGGCATCTTGCGATTTTCGATCGTACCATATTCTAATGAATGCCAATAGTAAAATCACCTTATGGTGGGTCATGAATCATCTTCTTCGACTGTACACAAAGCTAAGAAGTTAACCCTTTCGGACCGCATTCGTCCCCCATTCAATGACTAACTGCGCTACATGCTACTACGTCCTATGAGCACTTCAACTTAAGAAAAATCTAGGGTCGTAAAATAGTGTCTAATAGCAGAATTGGCCGCCTGATCCGTCGCTCGTATGTTCATATACACTAGTTTAAGGTCACGGTGGTGTAGGTATAAAGCGTTCTTTGACTTTACACTACGATACTACTGACGCCTTATTGTTGGCGAAGATTCCAGGGTCAACTAAGCCCACATTTTTGAGCCCGGGTGCTGAAATGACCACAAACGTTTTGATTTGTGGTCGACTCGCTCCACAGTGAACTATGTATGGCATTCACTGACAAGAAAAGAGGAAATTTGTCCACACAAGACCATAAGATCTGATCTAGGAAAAAAGCAATGGACAAAGCTCGCCGTTTGAGCAATCCCATAAGGAGTTGAAAGGAACTAACTATGCCCAGTGTCTCACGGATGAATAAGCAGGTCGAATTAACCGCGAAAAAATTATATGTTTGGTCAATTCAGCCCGCGGGCTAAAACATGTGAGCTAAGAGGACCCTGGAATCTTGGCGAAACCATGATCTAAAAAGACACACTGATAATTAGGCTAGTGAAAACCCTCGGACAAAAGCCTTAACGTGTATATGTATGTATATATTTACACTTCACGACTTTTAATCCCAAAACGGGGTAGGTAGAGGCACGTGCAAAGCAAATGCCCACAGTTCACCAAGCGTATTTAAGCCAACGTGACAGGGGGTGAGCCCATCGCCGTTATAGGGTTCACACACCTTGTGGTGGGTAGCACCAGTAGCTGGAATCGAAACCGCGACCTCCGCGATTATTAATCAAGTATTCGACCAACTGGACCACATACGCTGTTACGTTTGTAGATTTTTTTAAATAAGAATAACTTCTTGTTAGAAACATTTGTTTTTAGTATATTTCTTGTGTGTATATAAACTGTTAAAAGTACACCTAGCACTTATGTAGAGCGCTTGCAGCTTCTGGATGTGGTAATATTAATAGGTCTGATTTGTGAAAATGTCGTAACCGTGTTCGATTCCCGCATCCAGGATGGTGTACCATTCAAATTAATTTCTATAGATACACAACGCTCTTACACGTAAAAGAAAACTAACGAAATCGACTGGTTTATCTTCATAATATTAACCATAAGTACACCACCAATCACGGTGAAACTGTACCTTCTCCAACAATTATCAATAAAATAATTATCTGCCTAATCCTTGATGGGTTAAATAATACATTTCCATGTGTGTATGTGGGTGTTAGGTAAAGGTAAAATTAAATAAAGGTCAAGTCATTAAATGATTCTGACGGTGAAGAAAAAGTCAGTATTTACATAATGAGTTGTACCAATAAGATGAAACTAAAAAAAATTCTTGATACATGACATTTTTTCTACTTTAGTCATCATTATACTCATCGCAAACTCTTTGTGAGTTTTACCTATAAAATAATGTGTTTTTTTTTTTATTTAATGAGCGAAAAAAGTGTAAATTTCCAAATATGTCACTTAATGAATTTTACTTTTACGCCCACGTTATGTTTTGCACACATTATTATGCATAACAATTCACGTACATTAAGGTAGATAGACCAAGTTGTCCTAAAATTACGTAGGTACATCAGTGCCGTTTGCGTCACTACTAAGGTCATATAGTGGTTTGGAATCTTACAAAAAATGCAATACGAACAAAAACTCTACCGGGTGTAGAGCAAAACGCATATTACAAGGATGCATTAATTTATCATCATCATCATCAGGCCAAAGGAGATGCTACAATTAATCGCTATGTAAGATTTTAATGACTTAATAATAGAAGAATAGTATTTTATTATCTTCATTGCAGGATTCACTACGTGTTAGCTATGAAAATATTATATGATTTTCCTATAGTTCAATATTCCATATAACATTGTTATTTCACCCATTTTCGACTTGCCCTATAGATGCCATAAGTGCAGTATATCATACATCACGTGTGCTACTGATGACCGTTGCTCTGGGAATAAAGCGTAAAAAGGAAGTGCCATCGGAACAGAATACTCAGGTATCCATACAACCCTCTCAAAGTAATGCTCAAACATGGCCCAAATCGAAGGACCATAAGACTATCAAAAGGTTTTATCTAATATCTAGCTGACCTGGCAAACTTTGCTTTACCAATATACTATATAGTCTATACGTTATTCTAGTTTATAAGCTACAGTGCTTCCAAGTTACATCAAAATCAGTCCTGTAATTTTTGCGTTAAAGAAGGAAAAACATCCATCCATCCATAGATATGGATCTACATATCATCATCAGGTCATCAGATCATACGTCCAACTAAACTTTCGCGTTTATAATATTAGTAGAAAGTATTCATGAGGTTTGCTCCACGAAAAAAATATGCAAAGCGTATCTTCAAATACAGTATTGGTTTTGTTTTTAAGAAGATGGTACTATCTTCACTACAAAGGACATATTATTATCCGAAGTCGGTCGAAACAAAAGCTATAAGTAAAGGAATAGAAAAACGACTTGAATCGAGTATTATTTTTTCCTAGTGGCTGTCAAGTTTATAGACGCGCTATGTAAAGGTAATTCCTTGAGATAAACAACTTTTTATCACCGTAATCGGAATAATTCGACGCAGCATCATTACATAACATTGTTAAACAATAGTAGGTACGTATGGTGTTCAACCTTAGTTAACACTTTTATTTTAAGTGTACTTTCGTAAAACGGGTACGGCTTTACCAACAAACGCAGTTTATCTATTCAGACATTATACCAAACTCAGCTTAAGTTGTCAGTTGTATGTCAAATACGGAGTAACCAGTTTCAGTTGACCTGCAATAACTTCGGTATACGCTACAAAGCGTTTATTGGTAAGGGGATAATGTTTAGTTCTCTTTTAAAAGAAAATTTAACAAAAGACCGTTAGCATTTAAATTTGAGGATAATTAAAAAAAACACCTTTATCGAATGGTATTATGGATTGTGTATGGAGGATTACAGGAACTGAGGTGCTTACGTTTCATCTCGTTTAAAATATTCTAAATTAGTGGATGAAATGAAACGTTGAAATAAATCCGCTTATTCTCTCTCAATTTCGCTTCTTGGAAAATTAGAGGTTATTTGGGAATCTCGTATGCGGATACTTGAGTTCAATCCAACAGCAGAATTTTGTGTAATTTTTCAATCTGTAATTCAATAATCACAAAAGTATATTTAAAATAACATTTTGAAACAGTTTATGATCATACAATCCCCCGGCTAGAAATAATGTAAAACTGTGTCTACTTTTTCATTCAAAATTGTAATACCTACATGTCTTAAGTGTATAAATACGATTTTGAGTTTGTGATAAGGTATAATGTAAGAAGTGATTGTGTGTTTGTTTTTTACTACGTCACGGGAAAACTAGCGAACGAATTTTGTAAGGTGGTGAATAGATAGATAGGTGGACATAGAATATGTTTTATCCCAATTTTCCTACTCGAACGAAATAAATGGGATAGTTCACTGGCAACACTGCGGGATACAGCTGCAAATAATTTTAGGGATCACATTCTGCAAAATTGCAAATTGATTCTACCTTTAAATTGGAAAACTTGTCAAATATTAAAACTTATCAAGTATTGTAAGGGCGAAGAGGGCAAAGCGGTCCAAAAAAAATCCAAAACGGGCTGCGGTTCGTTGAAGAAAGCTAAATCCTAATAAGCTGACATAATCACGTCACGAAATTATAGTCCTGTCTTGTCTTTCTTGAGTTTTTCTCATCAAAATCCAAAGAAAATGAACAGTGCATCTTCGGCTGTATTCGATAATAGGTAATCACCATGGCATTAATCAAGTATTCTAAGGTCTTTCGCATTGTAAAAGAAGTTAAGATTCATCAGTAAGTAAGTAATTAACACTTTTGCTGACAGTCAAACTGATGCAATAGAAATTGTACTTCTCATTGCACATTTGGGCGTTTATTGTCAGCAAACGGGTTATTTTTCCTTAATACGTAATCTTGGAAATGGATACAATGAGTCATTCTAAAGACTTGAATAAAAAAAACAGCTGTTCGCGAGTCGTGCTTGTAAATTATAATATTAGTTAATTGCATCGTAATAAATACATATTTATTCATAAGATACGGATGTACCTAGTCAATCTTCTCTTTAGTATAGGATGTAAGCACAGCTGACGTTTTCTAAGCCTAGATGATCGTATTATGGAATTTCGACTCAACGTTTTTATCCACACTGGATAAACCGTATAATAATTATTGGTCACTTATTCTTACCAATAAAAGCGTTATACGCACGATATAAAAGTTATACCACGTTTTTTCTATAGAAAAAAAAATGTTTAACGTGGGTTTTAGATTGTTATAATTAGTAGTAATATGAATAAAATAATGTTTCAAGGAAAATTACTTGTTTCCTTAGTTCTTTGTTTTATTTTGTAATTCTGTATTCAATAGGTACGCCATTTTTATTTAGCATGCACTGTTCTGGAAATACTATCCCCCCGCTTTTCTGCGGATCTACGTAAAAGCTTTCGAATCGGATTTCAATACATCAACCCCGTAGGAGCTTAATAACTAGGCACTAACCACATCTGTAAGAGGTGCTTCAGAATTCAGTATTGATAACAGTTTATAGAATAAATATCATTAAAACTTCTAATGCAGATAATATACAATTAATAGTTTTAGATATAATATCATTGAACGCTTCTACGAGTGGAGTCGCTAAGTTTTATTCAGTGCAGTTGAATGATCAATTTCTAATTAAATTTTCTTTACAACATCTACTTACATGGGATATAATGTCTGAAAATAAATAAAAATAATCTTACGGATCTGTTTGAAGAGGCCTCCATCGAAGAGACAGCAAAGCACAAAAATATAAACAAGACTTCCCTTTGTTGCCGCCATTCTACTTAGACAACAATTCAGCGAAACAATAAAAATCTAATGCCGGAGAAGCGACGCGTGCGCAGCGAAGCCTGCACCACAGTACAGAAGCGTCAATAGATCTCGCCATTATAAAGATCAAGGGTGAATGACAATGCGACTCTGACAACTAAAATACATTGCGACAAAAAAAAATGGTCGAAATGTTGCAAAAAATGGTTCCAAAAATAAAGTGGACCATACAAACAAAAATAAAGTGGACCTCAAAAAGATATAAATAAAATGATAATCGATAAACAAATATTGTTATCTAATGTACTACTCATGTCGCCAGTAAAAAAAAACAATCCTACAAAGGGTAAAAGGTTGAATGTGTGTTAAATAAGTAAACAGATACTTAATTATGTAGCTTTTGCAAATGATTTGGATTCTGAGAAGGGTCATCGAAGTGGGGAAACCATAAGTATATACCTTACGTCTTTTGTACGTCAAGGAAATGCCAAATATAGTAAAACACAAAACACTCACTGTCCTATTGATAAAAAGTTGAAACATTGACTAACAAGTTGAGTAGGTATATCAACTTCGACTGGTTTGTCGGTATTCGGCGTACATTGCGCTAGCGCTGTTCTAACTTTATCCACGGATAGTGATTAAAAGCGAGTTACTTTTTATTAATGTTCATCAAGGATATACTGCGACAGTTGATATGTGGACACTGACGGCACGGCTGGCCCACAAGCTCAAAGTCGCACAGCGTGATATGGAAAGGGCTATGCTCGGCGTTTCTCTGAAGGATCGAATCAGAAATGAAGTGATCCGACAGAGAACCAAAGTCACCGACATAGCTCATCGTTTTAGCAAGCTGAAGTGGCAGTGGGCCGGCCATATTAGCCGTAGAACCGATGACCGTTGGGAAAACGAGTTCTCGAGTGGAGACCGCGTCTCGGCAAACGGAGTTTAGGACGCCCTCAGGCAAGGTGGACTGATGATATACGCAAGATGGCTGGCAGAAGCTGGATGCGAGAAGCCGAAAACAGATCAAAGTGGCGTGCAATTGGAGAGGCCTATGTCCAGCAGTGGACAAGTATGGGCTGATGATGATGATGATGAAGGATATACATACTCTTCTCGAGAGTTTTTTCTGGTAAACTTCTATTTCACAACTCTCGGACGGCAATTAATGGAAAAATCGTCTTCATTACATAAAAATTTGCATTACAATCCGATATTATGTCGTGATACGGATATTTAGATTCCTAGAAATCCACTCAGTAATTCATACATGATTTTATAGTATCTACCTTTTTAGTAGTTTTTCTATCCCGTTATTGTATAATCTTTATTCAATTGAAATCAATGCAATTTTTGTTCAAAAGAACGCTAATTTTATTGGCAAAATACGTTTTTATTTATATTGGGACTGTTATGTTGATATTTAATGTTGGTACTACAAGCAGCGGATCATAAGGGTTGTGAAGAGCGAGTCCAAAGCCGAATGGTCATAGAATAAAATAGGTTCATTTCTTTAGAAAATTCCTCATTATTAGTAAAGCTCTGTCTAAGCGCCAAACATTGACACTATTGGTATCATGTTCCACTCTTGAATCCAATACGCCCTTGTGAACATGGGTCTGGCATATACCGGGCAACGAGATGTTTGATGCATGAGCATAGTACTGAGGTGATCCCTTGCCTGTCGTAAGAGGCAACTGTAAGGGCGTGGGGGCTGTGGCGTACGGGGAGGACTCGTGCGCTTAAATACGGCACCCGTGTGGCGGTGGCGGTACTTCGGTGGCCCAGGTACCGCTGTCATTATGTCGTTTGCTGAGGAGTGCGTTGACCACTCCTCGTCCCAGAGATGGTCCGTGAGAGTCTAGCGCAGCTGGGGCTACCCTTAGATAGTGGGGTTTTAGTGGCTGCGAGTCCCACATAACCTCGTCCCCGGGTTTCAAAACGGATATCCCCACGATAAAAAAGGACAAAAAATTCTAGTGTAGATTATTTGGACCCCTTTAAGTAAGTCTTATGTGGTCCAAATACTTCAAAGAATGTTCTTGCGCAATAATTGAATTAAAAGTAAATACCCATAATCAATGTAACTAGAATTGCGATGACATCATAATGTTAACTAAATGTCAGTGAAGAGCGTTTTCAAAAGAAAGGAACATCCATTGCTTTTGTGATACTTTTTTCAGGAAAGACACTTCTTTAATCTATTATGAACGTCTAAAAGTGTGATTACACACTGATAATGTCTATTCTCACAGTTTTTGTCCCTGTTGCGGGTCCCAACCATATTTTTTACCACATACATACAAAAATTGGACTCAACCCTAAATTTTGGTTCAATGTACGGCGCCGACAGGTGTATGTAGTTTGTTCTGACGCAATTCCTTCGGGTAATTCCATGATCCGCCTAGTATGTGACACGGAGGTCATCATGGTGATTTAGTCGTTAAGAGTCCGACCCTACCCCGTTAGCGGTGGCGTGATGATGACGATTAAGATTCCCCCCCATAAAAAAGGTGTATGTGTTTATATGGAAGACTAGCTGACCCGGAAAACGGGTCAAAATCCGGGATAAATATTTGCCTCAATATTATTCCAGTGTATGTAATAATATATTTGCGTGCAATATCAATCAAATTTGTCCAGCCGTTTTGACATGATTCGCGGACAAACAGACAGACAGAATTTTTTTCCAGAAATATGAAATTCGGCTTCTGTAACGGCAACTTGATATACTCCACTGGTTTTCTCGTAAAAAGAATCAATGTACAGTTTTGGACCCCGAACAGTTTTATCATAGTATAAAAGATAGATAGATAGACACAGGCGTCTGAGAATCTAATCTACCCCTACCACCATAAGGTTCCCTTTTATAACAACTGTACCATAACCATGATATTTTAGTGACACAGGAAGGATCATGAAAATTGTTTGACCACTTTCTTGGGCGAGCGTGCATACACGTTGCATTGTCTCCATCTTCTCACAATCTATCATAACGTCAATATAACTCTAAACTCATGTTATAAAATTGGACCGGCTATAAAACTTAGTACCTGTATCCAGCAATAAAAACGCAACAGGAAAACACTGTAGGTACGTGATTACTTAATAGATGACAAGCAGAATTATACAAAAGGAACATTGTTGTAGATGGTCCCTAATCGATTAGTTGTGGTGATTAATACGACACACAGTGTTTTCCACAAGCGTCAAAACCCAATCGTTTTGTTTTGTCAACATCATTTTGTAATCAGTGGGCATGACTTTTTTTGCAGTGTTTTTTTTTTTGTATTGCGTCGTACCGTACACGTGGGTCTGATCGGGAATGCGAAAGGAAGAAGAAGATTATTGTATTACTAGCTGTACCGCGTGATGTTACTCGCCTATTTTCGTTCCCGTGGGAATTCGGGGATAACCTATGTTAGGTTATATTTTACCGAGGAATAATGTAGCTTACCAACAGTGAAATATTTTTTTAAATCTGTCCAGTACATAGTTTCGGAGCCTTTACAATTCAAACAAACAAAAAAAGATGGCAAACCTTTTTCCTCTTTATAATATTGGTATAGATAATTTTTCATGATCACTGCCATGTGCAATCCAGACGATACTATTAAAACATTCTAAAAATGTAGATCGAAGTATAGTTTTCATCTTCGGTTTTACACCAAGTACAGCTTTGCTCAGATTCTGATTTCAAACTGACCTTACGTTATCCCATATGCTGAGAACTAGAGAGTAATAATACCAACCCAACTTTTCTCGCCGTAAGAGGCGACCGAGGGAACTATCCAGAGAACGGCCAGCAGCGCCCTCTGCTTTTTAAACCACAAAACTACTGCGGTCGCCAACTCGCCTAACAAGCGTGGCGATTATTGGCATTTCCCCCCAAATGATGGAAACCCTTGCATTTTGCGTCATGTGGCTGATGAGGCAAGAGTAATAAGATCAGTGGTGTTATGACTGCAACGTTTTTGTCGTAAAGTGAGAAATCCTTACCCCGCCGCTATGGAGGTAGTGCTGGACAAGGCCTTGGCATCCAGAAGACATACTTCAGGACCCTTCCATCTATTTATATAAAAAGTTTGTCCGGTCTGCTAGTTAACCCATTATAATTCAGGTAAAACATAAAATTACAGCAAAAACTGTCAACTAATGTCAGATTAATGGTTATTAATTTTAATGTATGGTCATTAAAAACTTGTTACATTTACATAGCATGTGTTATTGAATTGATCAACCTCATTGTTCTTGTTTGCTGGAAATGACCTTTGTTAAACTGGACAAGAACTTATTATTTTTACGACTTGGCGATTTACTAACTTTTACTGCATATCTCGAAATTATCAATTTACTTACCATAAGTTTTAAAAAAATGACTTTTGAGTTTGAGCTTTACCCATAACATGATTTATGTTAAGGTATGATTTAGGTAAGTACAATATACTACTAAAGTATTTTCCATTGTGCATGACGGAGTAGGAATCAACATATTTTTTCTTGAACCTTCCAAAACGTTTTAAAAAATACTTGTCTTTGAAGTGTATCCTCAATAATTTTACTCCATCGTAGACCACATCGCTGCTTAACATCAGGTAGGATGGTGGTCAAACGCTTGTTCATAGTGATAAAAAAAAAACTTAAATTATACATAGTACAACGGTTTCACAAGTACAGGGTGGGCAGACTTGACACAAAAAGAAACCTGAACAAAGCCATCAACAATACCTACACTATGTTACCTAGTAAAGATAAGATCACCTAATGCACACCGCATAAACCAGGTGTATTTGATCTGTGCCCAGGTAAACTGAAAAAATTGCTACATAGCTTTATGAATGAACGCTTGAACATTTATTTAAACTGGTGGACGCTCCGCGATTTCATACAAACAATGTATATAAAGACGCGTTCCTTGGAAACAGGATAAAAACTATATTATGTCCTTCATCTGGTTCTAAGCTCCGTCCCCACTAAATTCAGGCAAATCAGTTGAACAGCTCTCGAGTTATAAATAGTGTAACTAACATGACTTTCTTTTATATATATTTAGATCATCATCATCAGCCCATACTTGTCCACATAGGCCTCTCCAATTGCACGCCACTGTGATCTGTTTTCGGCTTCTCGCATCCAGCTTCTGCCAGCCAACTTGCGTATATCATCAGTCCACCTTGCCTGAGGGCGTCCTACACTCCGTTTGCCGAGACGCGGTCTCCACTCGAGAACTCTTTTTCCCCAACGGTCATCGGTTCTACGGCTAATATGGCCGGCCCACTGCCACTTCAGCTTGCTAAAACGATGAGCTATGTCGATGACTTTGGTTCTCTGTCGGATCATATTTAGATCACGCGACACAATAGATGCCTTAATCAATTGGAATAATAAAGGGCAAATTTCTCTTGTGGATGAAAGTGAACCTGGCATTAACACGGGGAAATCTTCGACATCCATACATTCATCGCCGGTTTCAGGTACTCAGTACGCGACCTCCTTAAGGACATCGCGAAACTGATCAAGGAATGCCCGATAGTGCGTCGCAATGAGATACCAACATGAAGAAGCCTTAATTTTGATGCCCCATGTCACCATGCTGAACCTACTACAGATTCGGGCTAAGAAACACATCCTAAGCCTAATAATAATAATAGTAATAGGAAATCAATAAATAGACCTACGTAACACATTGCATGTGTCCATTTACCTACCATTGGTCCACCGTTCGTTTCTCAGAAGCTGCTACTATCAACAAAGGATTTCATAACTGTTGGAAAATACGTGACTTCCAGCACAAAATTAGAATAATAAGTTATAATAATATAGTTTTTTTATAAAATCACTGTTGTGTTGTCTGATTCATCGCTGCCTTACAAAACAAAATAGCAAAGAATTTATCAACACAAAAAGGCAAACAAATATTTTCTGTTGTAATTGTAAATAATCAGGCGTAACATTGCGTAAATCTCAAACCAAACAAAACTAGACTTGCAAGCTGCATAGCATCTTCAGTCTGTCTCTTTCCCACCATAATGTATGGAAAATTGTGTACTTCTGGATCTTGGATTGATCTGAGACGGAAATCCATCAAAGTATACGAAATGCCAGCGCATAGTCTTGTGATGGATATTACTTCATGTCACAATTACATGCATAAACAAAACTCCTAACACTATTTAATGAAAGCAAGAAATACCGGAGGGTCTAACGAAAAATATTATTTAATTTCAGCACTCCCACGCCAATAGATCCTTGTAGAATTATTCATTGTGAGAGAGATGCATGAAAAAATTTTGGTTATTTTTTTACTATAATTTTTTTTATTACTTTATCCTATCCCATATCATTCAAATCACCAGTTTGTATATTGACTAACAATATCACCTATTTGATGTTTCCTTGTGCAAGATATAAGAGATGAACATGCAATTTGTAACTGTAGGCGCATATTGTAACTCCTTAGATATTACGCTAAATATGGTCTTGATCCTTGTTATCCTAAGGTTCTGTCCACCTCATTTTGTGTATTACAAACGTGTGTGAGAGGTACATATGTTTGTACATTTTAGATACGCGATTAAATACTACCAACATTTTATTGCATTTTACGTCTAACTGCTTTATCTAATGCATCGGATTATTTCAATGCACTTGGATTCGCATACTACATAGTCATTCATCGGTGTTTGATATGACGATGACGTTGATATCGATAAGTGACCCGGCTGTGAACTCTGCATCGTCTGTCAGTGTCTGATCAGGATGCGACCGATTTGCTGCCTCTTCTGGGCCCTACTGATAATCAGCATCGATACTGGACACAACATCGAGGTCGATGGTGAGTGTTGAGATATTTTTTGGGTTAAGTTGTTTAATGTGAAGTGAAATTGTGCATAGATATAACTGTATTCTCGATAAACAAATACAACACACAATAAGATAGGCAAAAACATATATCAATAAATAATGGTAGCAGGATCCTACAGAATGCATGCTGCATTTGTCCAACGAAAATAAATCTTGCTGAGGTACATGCGTATGTTTGTGTATAAATGCAGCAAAACATACAGCATATAAATTATCAGTGCCTTATAATTCAAAATGTGAAAGGATTAACATAAGTAAATAGTGGAATACTATTTCATGTAACTTATTGAATATTTTTGTACGTACTAAAAGGGAAAATATAGTTTATCGTGGGAGAGTGTTTAAGTAGAGTAACAACCATGATTTTTAATGAAATTTTAAAAATATGGAAGCTCTCTATTCATGTATTGTGATTATACTCGTATCAATCACATTGTTAAAAGCAGAGTTGTCTAGTAGAGTCA
>SJJU01012234.1:0-11882 GCA_012932125.1 Conopomorpha cramerella
CAAGGTGTGTGAACCCTATAACGGCGATGGGCTCACCCCCTGTCACGTTGGGTTAAATACGCTTGGTGAACCGTGGGCATTTGCTTTCGCAACGTAACAGGAACAGGCGACGTATGGGATATGCAGGGTTTCCAAAGGGATTCTGCGGCGACGGGCTTGACTCCACCAGCTACTTCAGACTGACACAGACAATTTTAGGGGTACCTTACGTTGTCCATCTAAGATTCTTCTTCTCTGTTGACTTCTAGTCTGAGAATTCATCTGAGAATCATCCAAAGGTGTCCAGCCTGTGCAAAAATTCAGTGCAGGATGCTGCTGCCCATCCCATTAGGAATTATGGATATGAGTTTTATCATTGAATAGCCCATTATATACAATCATTGAATACCCCACTCAGCCATTAGCGACCAGCCTCTATTCAGTCGTCCAGGGTCCGCGTACTGTCATCAATCTGCCGGCAATTATCTGAGCTGGAGATGGCCAATTAAGCCACCGTTTGTTGAGTATTTAATGCTTTTGACTGTAGGGTAACGAAGGTACCATTATGAAGACCGATATTATAAAAGTACCTACGTAAACGCACGACATTAATACTTTATGGGGTGGACTTCCGTCCAAAGCTTCTAACTTAGACACATTATCTGTTAAGTTACCATTTCTATGTGTTGAAATGACCATTTCTAGCACGACAAAGCACAAAATCGAGTCTGTGATTCTTGTCTAGTATAATCTGGGTATCTTCAAGACTCTGCGGAACAGGGACCTACATCGAGAACTCCTTCGATCACATGGTATCTTAACACCAGATAGGGTTGTAGTAAGAGTTCGGACCAGATCGATTCTAGTTGACATCGCTACTCCGGAGTCTGCAACCTCAATAATTTAATAATGGCAGTGTGTTTTGGATAACTTAAAGCAGTAACTGTGAACTCGTGGAACGAGCTGTTGTACCTAAACCAAATAAAATAATTACAATGGTTTTGCAATGAAAAGTAAAACCTACTCAGGAAGCAACACTTATTTCAACTTTTCTTTTTTTTGTACTTACGAGAAAATGGTAAATTAATTATTTTTTAAAGTGAGAATTAAAGGAGAGACTCGAATAAATTGTTGTCCCCAGAATGGATTGTTTTGCATATTTCAAGAAGGCTTTCATGACAGACAACATCCAGACCTTGGCTATGACATTGAAGTCTAATTGCCTAAGCTCGAGTATAAAAAAAAAATATAAAAAATAAGTAAACTACTTGCTGCACAAGCTCGCCGGCCAGTCTCATATCTACAATCTGAAATCACAGAAATATTGCCAGAGACACTTTTCAGGCAACAACCTACGATACATTCGAAGAATGCGCAGTCGGCGCCGCCGCAGCCTGCGCCTCGCTATAAATCCTCGACTCCAAGTCCTCGGACATGCCCCGAGGAGAATAAATATGTCTCACAGGCTTGAGAGATTGATTTCACGTTTTAAGGGAATCGTTTTTGTATTTCCCACGGACGGGGTGAGCGGAACTCTTTCTGTTTCTTTTCTGAACTCACTTTGCTTGTTAACTGTTGAGTTCTGCAGCTCAGTTTATATTGTTACGTTTATCTTCGGTAAGTTGGTATTGCATTGTCGAGGACTATTTAAGTTAGATTTTTAAGTTAGTAGTTTGAGCTGGCTGAAGGTTGAGAGTTCGTCAGCGGTAAAGGTCAGTATGGGATGGTTTTGAGTAGGATGCTTTGGCTCCTTATGTTGGTGTTGCCACTTTTTTGCGGTAGGAGTATTTGTTGCAGCGAAGTGTAGTGAATTAAGGATAAGTAGAGGAAACGGAGTTTCATAGTCAGGAGTGAATTGCGGAGTAGTCATGACTGGGTACTTTAATGAAAATAAATCGCGTTTTTGTAAGTTCGATACACTCTGACGGGATTTCTAAGAGTTCCGAGAAAAGTGGAAAATTTTGTCATTTTTACTGTGTACATTTTTAGGTGCCAATACAAATTATGTTGGGTCACATACAATTAGGATCTATTGCAAAAATTAGGACATTTTTCATAAAAGTTGTCTTCAGATCACGGAATATTAATATAGTAATTACAGATGTATTTTAATAGATATTTCATCAAATGTTTTATGAGTATGTACTATGCTCATGTGTATGTACTATATTTATAGTCAACTGATCTCATACTGCGATATTGCAAACTTCTAACAAACATAGTAAGTAATATACGTTTAAGATGCTTTACATAGTTGTTATGCTTGTCGTTGTAAGCAAACATAGAACTATCCCACAGTTTGGAGGGCTATTTCGACCAGACCCAAAGACCAAAAAAGGCTTCAGGAAAATGACTCAGAATGAAACACATTCGGCGGACAAATGGTAACTTCCATCAGCGGTTTCTTTTGCCGAGAGCCAAGTTCAGGAAACGGGAGCATGTGTTCTCAACACTTCCATCTATAAAGCCCGTCATTCGCACACAAAACCGAGGGCATTACTTAAATGCCCCGACGTAATTAAATGGAGAGAGAAATTCTGCTAAATAGAGCATAAAACTAAGAGCTCCGAGCCATAGCAATAAAAACAACTCGCGAAGGGTAAGCGACTAGGGGAAGACGCGCTTAGAAGTAGATATTTCGGCGGGAATTTCGGCGTCTCTTCCCGCGCGTCATTATGGCCGCCGGAAGTGACGCTAGGCGCCGCGGCGCGTGCGTTACAAATCACTACTTTACAACTTCCGGGATGCGCAGTGCATCTCCTATTCTTGCTGCGAGCGGACGCGCAAAAAATAACGCTAGAATGCGAAGTGCCTAATAATTTTTGGTCATGGTTCGGTGGCGACGCGTAATGGTCGTGTGATGATATTATGGAATATAATAATTTGTATCTCTCCCCTCGGGACGGCGTCCCGGAGGGATTTAGGGTATCACTTTGATAGATAGTTTTTTGCATTTATTGCAATGAGAAAATGCCCGTGATTTACGTAAGGAATTCAATGCAGTAGTATGAATTATTATCTAAATAATTTATGAGGTTTGGTGGATAATATTGCTATTGATTTGTTGGTTGTTATATCTAGTGGTCATGGTTTTGGTGTCGTGCAGCTTTTCATTACTAACACATTTGAATATTATCAATTGGTATCCAATGTACGAAAAGTGTCACTGAGTGTTGCGAATCTTTTTATTATACAAACTATTTCTACATACTAATGTCAATATTGTTATTGTTAAACAGTAATTAGGTATTAAAATTTAAATAAGTTTTACCGCTCGAACTATCCCAACGTTTTATTTTCCTATCACCAACACTAAGTATTACGGCTGATTTTGGCATATTTACCACACATTTTATTTAAAGGTCAAATATTAGCCACCTGAAAACGGAAAGGTTTCTCAGATAGAAAGATAACTAACCCAGCTTAAGGTTTGAGTAAAGCTAGGTGTCATTGGTCACTTAACCCAGTTAAGCGTATTAGCAAACTATCATCAATATTATTATGGAAGATTAATCTCAAAAGCATTGCTACAAAACGTTTTAACCAAACAAAGTCGTCATTATAACGCAAACTCCAAAATCAAATTCCTGTTAACCAGCTAGGGACGTGTCAAAGCTATGGAGATCTTTGTGTAGGGTTTGATACAAAATAAAATCAAGTTCAGTTTAAAATGGCAACAGTTTGTAGGGGTGGGGCAGAGGCACGTGGCTACCGTCCATCACCCTTTTATTCGGCAAATATTTGGACGATTCACTTTAGAATTAGATTTATGTCCGTTTTTCGTTGTAATGTTTGCGGTCATTTTGGGAATGTGTGTCGTGGGGACACTTCGCTTTTAGAAGGGGACTAGCGTTTTTGTTGTTAGTTCATGCAACTGTATAATATCTTTTGCTTAATATATTAAGCCACAGTGCGGATTTTAAACATCATTCTTTATTTTGCGTCAGTTTTACAATACGAATTTGATTCTTTCTTACTTTGTACTTTTTGTTGTTTGTAGTTCATTTCATTTTTTTATTTGTTGTGTTCTATTAATATGTGTATATTTTTAAATAATGGATACTAATAAAAATAAATTATTTGATTATTCTTGCAATAAGTTCTTTTCTTGTATTTTTTATGAACGGACCGACGACGTTGTTTTGTGAACATTAATTTCGAATCAATAATATTTCTCCAGAAATTTTCAGACATTAATAAGCACAGAAAAACGTTTTAGGGACATTCTTAAAGATATTTTTTTATATGATGATGATCATAATGGTCAGCCACATGACGTCCCATGTATTATACTGAATTAACAACTTTTGTTATGGCGATAATGTTGTGAAATGAATTTAAAATTTTTCATCAACGAAATATACAGATATTTTGCCTGAATGAATTTTCTTTTTATTCCCCCGCATTATCGTCATAGTAAAAGTCGTTTATATTGACGAGCCCAACAACATTTCTCAGACCACTGTTAGGGGGCCTTTTTGCACGCAGTACAGACTAAAATATACACCTTAATTTCTGAATTAAATCACGACTTCTTTTATACTAATCATACAATAAGCAACAACAAACAAATATCTCTAAAACAGATTTCCTAAACACACAATACCCTCCTTCCTTGTATTCAAAAGAACAAAACCAATCACCCAAATTTAGGGTGTGTATACCACCCTCCTCGTCTCGCATCTAATGTGTGAAAGGGATGGAGAAGTCACGCGAAGAACGGACAACATATTTCACTTGTACCATACTCCGGTGGACTAATGTAAGTGAAAACAACTGGTGGCAGTAGGGACAGCAAAAAACGACAACGTAATAAATACATTCGTGAGCAAAAATTCCGGGTCACGTATAAAACTTCGATAAATTATATATAAGATTTATTTGTTTTTTACGTAGCCTGATTTGTTTCCCACTGCTGGGCAAGTAATTATTATACAAGACAAAAATACATAATGACATTCTTTTTCGCTATTTTATTGTATTTAACTCTTTCCCGGACAGTAAACGCTTATAGGCGACCTAATAATAAAACATCTATTGTGTCTATTTTACTTCCATCAATGTGTTAAAAAATAGTTTCTTTTACTCGTCTAACTTGCGTCGATTGCGAGATTAGATGTGTTGTGTAGAAAAAATTATAGTGTGACCTAGAATTTTTGTTCGCGAGTGTATCATCTGGCCTTGGACTTCCAATCGGAGCAAGTGTAAATAGGTTTTATATATATAAATACTAATTAAATAATTTTAAAGAAAAAAAAACGACATTATCCAGTACTAGTCGCCCGCCCGTAGGATTTTTTAAAGTTCTCCTCAATTTAGCGGGTTTGCCATCATCATACGTTGACCTCGTTATCGTGGGACCTTGGAAATATTATATTCCTTCCAACAAACTAAAAAAAAAACATCAAAATCGGTTCGCAAACGACGAAATTATCCAAATATAAAACAACATATACTGAGTAAAAGGACCCTGAGCAATGTTCTTAGAAATGTTCTTGGGCTTGTCAATATGAACAACTATTGCTATGAGGAGAATGCGGGGAAATTAAAAAAATATTTTCAATTCCCATACAAAACGTAAAGGCAAAATATTGTCTTGTATGGAGATGAAATTTTTTTTTACGTTTCTCCGCATTGTCGCCATTGTAAAGGTTGTTCATTTTGACGAGCCCAACAACGTTTCTAAGACCATTGCTCGGGGGGTACATTACCATGTATACTAACATAAGTAGGTATATTTAGCAGTAAGGCTTGGCGATTTGAAAAGATGTCAGTTTCTTCCCGGTTCTTCTGGCCAGTAAAAGAAATTAATCCGAACCGGGGACGATTACTTTTGTTTTTAAAGTCATAAATGACGTTCATCAAGCTTTGTGTTATGCTACTGTATATCTGTATGTTACAGCACTTGTAACGATGAAATAAAGAAATTTTGACTTTGACTTTAACTTTGCACCATTCCATCACGCAGTATAATACTAGGGGCTTCCCCCGGCTTCGCAGAGCAGTGCAGTGAAGTGTGTGAAGTGCAATACTGATACAAAGTGTTTATCTACCTATATCCTCTGAAATCACACCATCTATTAAAGTAACCACATTAAACTCCGTTGCGTAGTTTTAAAGATACATAGGGACAGACAGCAGCAAGCAACTTTGTTATATCTAGTGGTATAGATATTTTTTTGCTATCGGTACCGTCGTCCGTCACGGTCGGGGCGCGTCGGACAAAAGACGTACGTTGTGACGGACAGAAACTGGGGATGACTTGGTCGTGTATGTACGTACATATATGTACTGTGGACATCAGGGGACTATTTTATAAGGCATGTTAGCTAGGCAATATTCTGAAGTACACACATCAAAAGTGTCTAGGGATCAAGTACATTTTAGAAGATTGCAATTAAGAATTATTTTACAAAAACAGAATTCATTCATAATTTATTCAAAACGTGGTGATAAGTCATTGATACAAGCACGGGTAGGAGGCCAATCCAGAAGATTAGATTTGATTTAAATAAATTAGATTTTTTAGCGCTAAAAATGTTCTTGATCCCTAGACACTTTTGATGTGTGTATGTTGCTACTGTGCTGTGGTCCAGTTGGTCGGATACTGGACGTGTACCAATTCCTATGTACGCAGCGCAAAACTCGTACGGTGAAGGACAACATCCTGATGAAACTGGCACACCATAAGGTATGTGAACCCTATAATGGCAGTCAGTACAATCTCAGGCTTTTCAGTTTAGGCTGGGTCAAATACGCTTGGTGAACCATGGGCATTTTCTTGGCAAGTGCCTCTGCCTACCCCGCTTTGAGATGCAAAGTGAAGTGTATTTGTGTGTGTTTTTTTAACACTATGTAGCCTATTCTCTGTTCCAGGTTTATATCGATATTATCACCAAGTTTCGCCATAATTCAATCAGTGCGTCCTACCTGTAATGACATACGGAGCTGAGACGTGGACGCTGACGGCACGGCTGGTCCACAAGCTCAAAGTTGCGCAGTGTGCTATCAACGGGCTATTCTCGGCATTTCTCTGAAGGATCGCATCAGAAATGATGAGATCCGACAGAACCAAATTCATCTACATAGTTCATCGGTTTAGCAAGCTGAAGCGGCAGTGGGCCGGCCATATTAGCTGTAGAACCGATGACCGTTGGGGCAAACGAGTTCTCGAGTGGAGACCGCGTCTCGGCAAACGGAATCTAGGACACCTTCAGGAAAGGTAGACTGATGATATGCGCAAGATGGCTGGCAGAAGCTGTATGCGAGAAGCCGAAAACATATCACAGTGGCGTGCAATTGGAGAGGCCTATGTCCAGCAATGGACGAATATGGGCTGATAGTGGTGATGAAATAATTTATACAATAGTTTTCAGTTGAAAGCGTAACAAACACACTTACTTTCTCATTTTTAGTACTGAAGTAGGACCGCATAATATATTTTTTAAGAAAGTAAACACACTGGCCCATTACAGTTTTCAAATTTAGAACACCCACAAGAGTAACGACAATAGCCTACGTGTACATCTAGTTCCATAATCAAATCTAGTCGTAATAAAAGAGTTGTAGTGATCGGACGTGTTTCATATTATCACCCGGGGCTAAACGCGGAGCCTATTTTCTTCTTAAGCAGCACAGAGTAATACGTGGAGATGAATGACCCCAATGACATACACCTACCTGAAAATGTATTGTCACTGTATTCTGAAGATATGGACATTGTTCCTAATGTTTTAGTGTTAAATAATAGTAAATTATATAAAAGTGCATGATCTTTATTGCCATATAAGTGAACCTAGACGGGCAAATTGTGAGAGAATTTGAGATCTTACGAACCTTTGATATTTCCTACGTTCAGTACAAGACAGGCAAGAAATGCACACGCTTGTCAAATTGTGCTATGTACTTTGATATTGAAAAGTATGTGTTTCTCTAACTGTATTTTATTATCTTTACCTATACCTCCTTTATGTTTGCAATTTACTCCCTGAATCTCTATTATGACCCGATTATAAAGGTCAAATTTAACCAGAACCATTGTTGTCAGTTACAATACTTCTGGTTTTCAGTTCAAAGAGGAGTTTAAAAAAAAGAATCAATCTGTCAATGATATTGTACAATATCTTTACACTCTGAGCGAGTTGAGCGATGGTGTGTTTGTGGGATGTTTTAAAAGAAAACTCTTCACTCGAACCTCCATAAATTTAAATTTTACAAAAAAAGTGTATGAACCCTATAACGGCGATGGGCTCACCCCCTGTCACGTTGGGTTAAATACGCTTGGTGACCCGTGGGCATTTGCTTATTAAGCAAGTGCCTCTGCCTACCCCGCTTTGGGATTAAAAGGCGTGACGTGTATTCTATTTATTTAAAAAAATATATATAAAAAAAAAGAACAATGCCATCTCCACAGCACTCTGTCCCGCAGAATCACGTACCTCGTTATCATTCGGTGCTCGTTTAAAAACTAAATAATAATCGGGCGCAGGTAAATTGGCCCCTAATCTTTCCGTCATACTGATTAGGTTTAAATATAGACATTATGGCGAGTGGAGCGGCGCTCTGGGTGGCTGCAGCAACACGGTTAGCATTAATGGGTGTGATGACAGCGCGCGGGGGCTCATTCCACTACAGTCTACTTATAATACCTTCACTTATCTATAATATAAAAATTAATAGCACAATCTTTTTTATATGTATAGTATAAACCGGGTGTTACGGCGCGAAATTAACCAAAGATAAGTATTCAGCTTAGCTTCGTTAAACAAATAACGCAAGCGGTAAGCTGAATCTTTGGTCAATTTCGCGCCATTAAGTATACCCGGTTTAAAACTATTAATATAATAGTTCAATATGTTGCTAAGCGCAATACTCGAGACGGGGGGAGCGATTTCTTCATTTATTTCTGTTGGGAGAAGGTTCTTTTGAAAGACAAAAAAAAACATTGCAACTGAAATTATAGTTATTCGAAATTTATATTCTTAGTTAAGACATGACAATTTCTGTTGGGAACACTAGTCTTACATAGTTATTTATCTTTACTTACACTTTCTTAGTTTTATAATACTTATCTATAATTATTGACTTACTACTAACTGAGTACCAAACAATTATAAATCAATTGAACTACATTCAAGTAAAATTCTTTAACATAAAAATGTAAATATCTCTTTATACAAAATGGTGATCAGCTGATCGGGAAGTTTTGTGTTAATTTTTCATATTTTATTTGGTTTAGGACATAATATGATTCCTTGTTTGGTATCATGGGCATACTAAAAAAACTCTTGAGTTTTTCTTGAGTTTTTTTTAGTATTTGACTTTGTACATTTCAGACGGCTATCATCCCATGCTGATCTGAAATATAAATCGAATGCATCAGCCTTTATTCCTGGCATATCGTAGGATCTGACTATGGGATCGGGAGATTAGGTTTGTTTACACTATGAGCTAGTAACTTGTAACTGAAGGCCCACTATGACATTTTTATCATGCTAAATATGGAAAAATGGTCCTTCTTGTGATGTTAAGCTTCTGTCTAACCTCTTTTGGGGCTTATGATTCATATATACGTTGTTGGCGTACAATTTTATGCTTTGATTCATGTGCTTCCTTCGTGTGTATTTGACCGATTGCTAAGTAGACTATTAGCTCATTAGTACGAAATTTAGTGGACTGTTTCCTAAGTTGACTCGTGGTAAACAAATCTTGCATATCAGACGGGTCCGGGTCAAGTAACAGTGAGTAGCAGAATCCGTCACCTGTGCCATCACACAGACGTGACGATAATGATGATGGGTAAACGCAGTAGTGGTTCCGTAATTATTATTCTTCCAAATGTCTTCGGACTGGTAAATTTTGTGCCTCATTTCGGGGAAGGCGTGGAATTAAGTTTCGTTTCTGAGATGACTTGAGACGTCTAGATGCAGATGATGAATTTTATAATTTTGGTCTTCGATCTGAAGGCTTTCTTGTGATGTTTAAGTTCAGATTGCTTTGGCAATGTATCAAGGTTAGATAGGCGTCGTCGTGCCTAATTGGTTGTGTAGTCTTGTGACTAAATTTGTTTCTTCCGGCATGGTTGACGGCTCGTATCAAACATTGGACCATAAGGTCCGTATTTTTGAAACTCCCTTAATATGTAATGGTCAGACTGGTGAAGTTATTACTTGACTGGGTTGGCGATCGAAGTGGTGTTGTGGTTTAACTCACAGAGAGCGCTGCTGTCCGTTCTCTGGAGAGTTCCATTGGTCGCTTCTTACGACCCCAATGACGGGAAAACTTGGGCTGGGATGGAGTTTATATTCTATATTATGTTACCACAAAGCTTGCAGGAATCTATAAATATTGTAACTTGAACAATAATAGTCGTACAATGGTGTTGTATTGGCTATCGATTTTGCATCATCGTTGACCCGATTCGTTCATTCTGAAAACAATCTAATCGTCATCAGTTCTCGGGTTTTCTGATAGCTTCAAATATATCAAAAGTATTTCCAAAACATCTCACTGATGGCGCTAGTTAGACATGATCTTAAGCAGAAATTCATTGTAGAATTGTCAACAAAAAATAAAAATATGAAATGTCCTGTCTAGGTAGTGCCATCTATTGACATTTCTTAGAACTGTAATAAGCCACCTGTCAGAAAACCTCCCATTCTATCATATTTGGATGATTACGCTTAACCCTCTCGGGGCAGAATCCTGGCCATCCTCAAATTCAAATAAAACTTCTATTGTCTCTTTTTCAATGTCCACGAATGTTTTAAGCTTCGAGTCGGTGCATGTCAACGCGTAATATTTCTTTCCCATTCACTGACGACACGAATTCCCGACGACGCAATGTCGGGTGGCCCACAGGTTGTTTATGATGTGGTCAAAGACTGCACATTTTAATTGCACAGTCCGCGGTGTGCATTTACAAAACATGCCTGTGTTTGTATATGTGTGTGTGACTGTGTGTGTAAGTTTTTTTTTTTAAAAACTTCCTTCCAGCTCATTACGAATTCTGCGATACTGCCCTACTAAGTAGGCCGTTTAAGTTGCCAGCTAACTTGTTACGAAGTCTAACAGGTTCAAGTTAAAATAATGACAGTGTAGCTTGGACATAATTTTCGCACGGAACATCCATGCTATTAAAAAAGCAAAGATGGAATTAAGTTGTTTGGAATATTGGGTACCGTGAACGAGTCACGTCTTTTTTTTTTTCTTTTCTTTCAATGCTCAATATAATCGATGTAGAATGCTACAAGGATATATTGGCGCGTAGCAAAAATGTTTGACTCCAAATTTAACGCAAATTTAACTTGTTTCGATGGATAATGTTCCATGTTACGACAATACAAAAGACAACAAATCACCTAAAATAAACCAATAAAGGGAGAAATAGTGAAGTGAAACGAAATGATATTTAATATTCAGCTCTCACGCGCCAAAAGATACTTGTCGTATACATCATTCGCACAATTTGATACATGTAGGTATTTTTAAATACATACGTGTATATGATTATTTATAATTTATTCAAATTATCGCCCGGACGAGCTGTGGGATGCCTTGAGCACACAGTGTTACCGGTTCTCAGAAAAATCGGCGTTTATTGCATTTTTATTGGGTGCTGATTTATTTTACACCCGACTTTATCTTAGTGCGAGATCTGTTTTATAATAAAATATAATGTAATATACAGGTATATGTACGACAACTGAAGTATTATTCGCCTTTGAAAGTTTGAATATTGAAATTAGATTGTAACAATATTACGCCGTGTGGTGAAGGTGAATGAATATATGCCGGGACATTTTTTTACACACGGTCATCTGACCCCAAACTAGCATACCCTGTACTATGGGTGCCAGAGACTGATACATTTACATATATACTTTTAAATACATACATAGATA
>SJJU01012238.1:0-14715 GCA_012932125.1 Conopomorpha cramerella
GTACCGATAGAAAAATTGCACTATTACGAAAATCAAGAACAACACTTTATTCCGGCACTGTAATTACACAAACTAATTACAATCGTTAAACTAAAACCGCTAATAAACACTTTTACAATCACACAATCACTTGTCAACTCTCTTTAATTTTCACTCTTGATGTTCACTATATCGCTGTTTAGTTGAAACTGTCCCGCCGACTCGATCGTCGCTCTTTTTATACCACGGTACACAATCCAGAACATTCGAGTAGGTTCAGGTACATTCTCGAGTCGACTTCTAATAATAATAATTAAATACCTAACCGTCGCGTTCGGCCCGCTCGCGTGTTTATACCTACTCCAACAGTAGGTAAGTAGATTTATACCTACTTGTGAGTCGCGTCGACGGCTCGCGTGTTTATACCTACACCCAACAGTAGGTAAGTAGGTTTATACCTACTTGTGGTGAGGTAGGTAAGTACTTGTGTACTTCTGGCTTCCGAAATATACCACACTTTTCTCGATCTTTCGAGATCCTTCTACTACATTCTGACGCATATAGGCACGGTGTAGTGGTTTGTATGCGTCGCCTTGGATACTGGAATGTTCTTTAGGACTCTCGAATGTTCGACGTACCTCTACGGCATTCTAGCCGTTGTTTCTCGACCCCGGGGCGTAACACTACCCCCCTCTAAAACGTGCTCGTCTCGAGCATGATTATCTCCATAGTATCGGGCCAGCCGGTCGATATGCACAACCTTGCATGGGCTTCGGTGGGTTCTCTGTATCCGATACGTGACGTCGTCGTTAATCCTGGTCACTACCTTATATGGTCCTTCCCAACGACGATGTAGCGAGTCACGCAACCACACTAGGGAACCCTCATCGAATCGCGATTTATTAACTCTCCAGTCATGTTGCTGCCTCATCGTGTTGCTTTTCCATGGTCCATTACAACGAACGCCACTGCGTATTTCCTCCAACCCATTGCGTTTATCTCCAACGCTATCTGTAACGGGACGCCTGTTTACCAAGTCCCCCGACATGCGCAGCTTCCCCCCAAGGTTGGTGCTATCGACATTTCCATGAGTCTTCTTCCTCTTTGGACAACTGGACCGCAAGTGCCCGCGTTCACCACACTGATAACAACGCGGTACATACTCGCGGTCACGGAAAGGCACTTCACTCGCACAAACCTTTCTCACTAAAAGTGGCTTCGAGTCACGACGTACGGCCTCCACCTCCAATGCATGAGCTACTGCATCCTTCAAACTTCCATGATGCCCTAATCGAACAGCAGCTCTTACTTCCATATCACGAATACCATCGATGAAAGCTTGAAGTAGCATGCTGTCTACCAAAGGGGCGGATGCCGACTGGTACGCCTTTCTCACCAATGTCTCTATCTCCAAGGCCCACTTCTGCAGAGACTCGTTCCGGCCCTGGCTGCGATCCTTCGGCTGTGCTCTGAAAACGTACTCCAAATGTCGGTCTCCATAGCGAGTCTCTAGCGCCTCAAGTAGGCGGCCATATGTTCTCTCATCACCTAAGACTTCCAGTACAGCGAGAGCTTCGTCTCGTAGAGCCAGTGTGAGTGCTGTCTTCGCCTCCTCTTCACTCCATCCATGGGCCTGACAGACAGACTCGAACTGCAACTTGTACGCATTCCACGAGGAAGTACCGTCAAACGGAGGTACCTTGAAGTTTCCACATGCCGGTACAGAGACCTCGGACCTGCTGGTTCCGGCAGCCATCTTAACCTCCAATTTCCGTAAACGGTTCTCAAAGCCCTCCACCTTCTCATTGATGCCATGTAGACGATTCTCGAATTTGATGTCCATATCGGCTAGTTTCCCTTGTATTTCCGTTATCTCATTTTTCCATTCTGCAATGGCCTCTCGCACTTCACGGAGCATGCACGACTGTTCCTCCTGTCGCTTACACAATTTCTTGTATTGTTCCTCCTGGGCTTTAGCTTGTCTCTCTTGGGCTTCCCGGGCTTCCTGCTGGGCCTTAGTTTGTCTATCCTCGGCTTCCCGCTGGCTTACACACAGCTTCTTATACTGCTCTTCCTGGGCTTCGCGTGCTTTCTGCTGGGCCTTAGCTTGTCTCTCTTGGGCTTCCCGTGCTTCCTGCTGGGCCTTAGCTTGTCTCTCCTCGGCTTCCTTAAGGGCTCGAGATTGTTCCTTTAATAAAATCAGGATAGTGTTGAGGTCAATCTCGGCCTTCGGTCTTGGTGACGATGCCGGTGCAGTGACAGTAGATGGACCAGCCACGGCTGCCGTAGAATCCTCCGATGCACGTTGGCTCCGGGTCTGGACGCCCTCCGGTTCTTGATCTCGTGGAGTGATGATCGGCATTTTCTATCCCACTTCTGACACCAAATGTTACGTACGTGGGGGGTGAGTACCGATAGAAAAGTACACTATTACGAAAATCAAGAATTACACTTTATTCCGACACCGTAATTACACAAACTAATTACAATCGTTAAACTAAGACCGCTAATAAACACTTTTACAATCACACAATCGCTTGTCAACTCTCTTTAATTTTCACTCTTGATGTTCACTGTATCGCTGTTTAGTTGAAACTGTCCCGCCGACTCGATCGTCGCTCTTTATATACCACGGTACACCATCCAGAACATTCGAGTAGGTTCAGGTACATTCTCGAGTCGACTTCTAATAATAATAATTAAATACCTAACCGTCGCGTCGGCCCGCTCGCGTGTTTATACCTACTCCAACAGTAGGTAAGTAGATTTATACCTACTTGTGAGTCGCGTCGACGGCTCGCGTGTTTATACCTACACCCAACAGTAGGTAAGTAGGTGTATACCTACTTGTGGTGAGGTAAGTACTTGTGGCTTCCGAAATATACCACACTTTTCTCGATCTTTCGGGATCCTTCTACTACATTCTGACGCATATAGGCACTGTGTAGTGGTTTGTATGCGTCGACTTGGATACTGGAATGTTCTTTAGGCCTCTCGAATGTTCGACGTACCTCTACGGCATTCTAGCCGTTTTTCTCGACCCCGGGGCGTAACACTACCCCCTTCTAAAACGTGCTCGTCTCGAGCATGATTATCTCCATAGTATCGGGCCAGCCGGTCGATGCGCACAACCTTGCATGGGCTGCGGTGATTTCTCTGTATGCGATATGTCACATCGTTGATCTTGGTCACCACCTTATATGGGCCCTCCCCGTTTGGTGACAATTTAGGAGACTTTCCCTTTTTACGCAAAGGGTTGTGCAACCACACCTGCGAACCTTCCTCGAATCCTGATTGATTAGACTTACGATCATAGCGTGTTTTCATCTTGTTACTGGCTTGAAGTCCATTATCTCGAACAAGATTGTGAACATCTTCTAGTCGATTTCGTAAGTCACTCGCGTACTCCGTTTTGGACATAGGTGTGTCTGGGGGCCTTCCGGTTAGTAAATCTGCCGGTAACCGCAGTTCTCTTCCAAAGTTCGCACATGCAGGAGTCATGTTTGTGCTCTCATGTGTTGCAGACCTGTACGACAGCAGAAAAAGAGGTATGTGCCTATCCCAATCTTTTTGATGACTATCAACCACCTTGGCCAAATGTCGTTCCAGTGTTTGGTTGAACCTTTCGACCATTCCATCAGATTGCGGGTGATATGGCGTTGTTCTCGTCTTATGGATGCCCATGATTCTACATGTCTCTTGAAACACTTGGGATTCAAAGTTTCTGCCTTGGTCGCTGTGTATTTCGAGAGGGACACCAAACCGACAAAATACCTCCATCACCAATTTTTCCGCAACTGTCGTAGCTTCCTGGTTAGGAATGGCAAACATTTCGGGCCATTTGGTAAAATAATCCATGATCACCAGGATGTACTTATTTCCGGCATCAGATGTTGGAAATGGTCCCGCGACGTCCAACGCTATCCTTTCACAAGGTGCCCCAACATTGTACACCTTTAGCGCACCCCTACTACGAGTATGTCGCCCTTTGACTGATGAACAATTGACACATTTCCTACACCAGTCCTCGACATCTTCGCGACAATGAATCCAGTAGAATCGTTGCCGAATTTTCATTAATGTCCGCTTCCCACCAAGATGTCCACCGGAAACATCGTCATGAAAGGATCGAAGCACATCTTTTACCCTTTTCTTAGGGATAATCGCTTGTAGATGGGCATCCTTCCCATTTGTCGATTCCCATTTCCTGCACAATACACCGTTGTGAATCATTAACCTGTTCCACTGAGCCCAGTAACTTTTTGCTGTCGTACTCAATGGGGCGACGTCACACCATTTTGGTTTAGGTACTCCAGATTTGACCCAATCGAAAATGGGTTTAAAGTCTGGGTCTTCCTGCTGAGCTTGTTTCATGGCGTCGTCACTCCATTCATCGCTGACAGAAGCCGTCCGCAACATCCTGATGCAGTCTTTATCCTCCTGTCTCAAGCAATGCTTGCAATCGTCCGGGCAGGGTCTTCGGGACAGGGCATCTGCATTTCCATGTGACTTTCCGCTGCGATGTTCGATGTGGAAGTCATACTCTTGGAGTTGCTCAATCGAGCGAGCTACTTGACCTTCAGGATTTTTAAACTCCAGTAACCACTTCAAAGCTGCATGGTCGGTCCTGAGTCGAAACTTACGGCCAAGTAAATATTTGCTGAAATGCTGTAAGGTTTTTACTACAGCGAGCAGTTCTCTCCGGGTGACGCAGTAATTTCTTTCTGGTTTCGATAGAGATTTGCTAAAGTAAGCGATCACAACTTCCTGATCTCCCTTCTTCTGTGACAGGACACCTCCAATACCCGTGTTACTTGCATCGGTGTCAACAATAAAGTCCATGTCAGGAGCCGGGAATCCTAGAATAGGCGTTTCACAAAGCCTTTCTTTAAGGTGGTTGAATGCCAGAGCACACTGATCCGTCCGACACAACAAATGGTCGCTTTTCTTCAGTCAACTGGTGTAGTGGCTTGGCTATGTCAGAGAAGTTCTTAACGAACCTTCGGTAGTACGAGCAAAGACCCAGAAAGGCTCTTACTGCAGTCTTATCCTTCGGCCTCGGCCAATCCTTTACGGCACTAATCTTCTCAGGATCTGTCTGTATTCCATTTGCTGATATAACATGGCCCAAATAGTTCACCTTCCGCTTAAACAGCGAACACTTCTTGGGACTAAGCTTAAGTCTTGCGTCTCGTAATTTGGAGAAAACTTGCTCTAGCTTGACAAGGTGATCGTCGAAGTTTCTGCCAATGATGATGATGTCATCCAAATATACGAGGCATGTATCTCCAAGTAGTCCTGCTAGTATTTGTTCCATTAGTCTCTCAAATGTAGCTGGAGCATTACATAATCCAAAGGGCATGACGTTGAACTGCCATAGTCCTTTGCCAGTTGAGAAGGCAGTTTTCTCTTTGTCTCCTTCCTTGATTTCTACTTGCCAGTAGCCCCTTTTCAAATCCAACGTGGAGAACCACTTCATCCCATTCAAAGTATCCAAAGTGTCGTCGATTCGTGGCAAGGGGTAACTGTCCTTCTTGGTCACATCATTAAGTCGACGGTAGTCTACGCAAAATCTCAAAGTGCCGTCCTTCTTCTTCACTAAAACGACCGGTGAACACCAAGGGCTGGTCGAAGGTTCGATCACCTTGCTTCCCTGCATTTCCTCAATCATGCTTTCCACTTCCTTTTCCCGAGCAACTGGAACTCGCCGAGGACGCTGTCTAATAGGCATGATCTCACCAGTGTTAATTTCGTGCTGAACTACTCCAGTCCTTCCAATGTCGCCATCATGTAGAGAAAAGACGTCACTATACTTCAGCAAAAGATTACGCGCCTTAGTGCGTTCTTCCATGCTGAGATCTTCTTGGCAACTGTCCAATAGACTTCCCAAGTCCATATCTCCATTTGGCAGCCTCTTGTTCACGTCCGTACCTTGACACGTTCTTAACCAAGAAATCTCTTCGCAAGTACCCATACGAGTTCCCTTCTGCAATGCGTATTTGGTATCACTCAGGTTCAGGACCCTTATAAATGCTGTAGATGATGTTGTAACGATGGTTCGAGCGGTTATCCAAGGGCAGTCATCATCTAGCTTTTCTACTAATACGCAGCGGTGAGATCCTCGACCCGTGTAGTACGGCAATTTCACTGGAACTAAGGCTTGGGATTTGGGCTGAAGAACTGTCCTTCGAGCACAGTAGACATTCCCGTTTACGCCACCTTCCATGGGCATTTCATCAGCCCCAATTTTAAGGACGCCACCTTTAACATCAATTTTACAGTTATATCTACGCATAAAATCTAACCCAATAATGCAGTCATCAACGATGTTTGCGACGATGACTTTGTGCCAATAACTCCTTTCGGCTATCTTCATCTCCACCTCTTGCTCCCCATGGACGGAAATGTACTGACCGGTAGCCGTTTGCAGGTTTAGATTATTAGGTCGGACTAGGTGATCTCTCGTCAGGTGTTTAAGTAGCCGAGAACTGATTACTGTCCGAGAAGCTCCGGTGTCGATGGTAAGATGACATGCTATCCGTCCAATTCCTCCTTTGACGACCAGACTATTCCCGTCGTTTCCTTGTGAGATCACAACTGGGACATTTCGACCACCAGCCAGCACTCGTCCCTTAGTCCTGGCTATTACTCGTTTCCCTGCTGCGGCTCTGCTGCACCAGTGTCAGTAGATTTCGCACTGGCATGTAGGTTTCGCTGCCTGTTGCTCCCTTTTGGGCAATTTGACTGCAAGTGCCCTCTTTCTCCACACCGGTAGCAACGTGGACTATACTCGCGGCTTTTAGAAGACGACTCACTGACGGAAACCTCTCTCACTTTATATGGCCTCGAGTCTTGTCGCACAGCTTCTACCTCCAAAGCATGGGCGACTGCGTCTTTCAAGCTTCCGTGATGCCCCAATCGAACAGCAGCTCTTACCTCCAACTCACGAATACCATCAATGAACGCCTGTACGAGCATGCTGTCCACAAAAGAGGCCGACGCTGTCTGGTACGCCTTTCTCACCAGCTTTTCAATTTCCAAAGCCCACTGTTGTAGAGACTCGGTACGTCCTTGGGTCCTGTCCTTCAACTGGGCTCTGAAGACGTGCTCCAAATGTTTATCGCCGTATCGAGCCTCCAAAGCCTCAAGAAGGCGATCGTACGTCCTCTCGTTTCCCAAAGCTTCCAGTATTGTGAGGGCTTCATCTCGCAAGGCCAAGGTGAGTGCTGTCTTCGCCTGGTCTTTACTCCACCCATTGGCCTGAGAGACAGACTCAAACTGCAGCTTGTATGCTGTCCATGAAGAAGTGCCATCGAATGGGGGAACCTTAAATCTTCCACCTACAGGAACAGAAATGTCGGATCCGCAGGCACCCGTAGCCACCTTGGCCTCCAGTTTTCTGATATCATTTTTTACCACCTGTAGGCCTGCGGCATAGTCCTCCACCTTCTCGTTGACATTCTGGAATCTGTTTTCAAATTTTATGTCCAGATCTGTCAGTTTCCCCTCTACTTCGGCTATTTCCTTTTTCCATTCGGCAGTAGCTTCACGCACTTCACGGAGTATGCACGATTGTTCTTCCTGGATTTTCTGCTGTCTCTCTTGGGCTTCCCGGGCTTCCTGCTGACTAGTGCTCAGACGCATTGAAAGTCTCTCCTCGGCTTCCCGTTGGGCCTTAGCTTGTCTCTCCTCGGCTCCCCGCTGACCGATACACAGCTTCATGTACTGCTCCTCCTGTATTTTAGCCTGCCTCTCCTGGGCTCGGGACTGTTCCTTTAATAAAATCAGGATAGTGTTCAGGTCAATCTCGGCCTTTGGTCTTGGGGTCGTCCCCAAGACCAAAGGCCGAGACTGCCGGTGCAGTGACAGTAGATGGACCAGCCACGGCTGCCGTAGAGCCCTCCGCTGCACGTTGGCTCCGGGTCTGGACGCCCTCCGGTTCTTGATCTCGAGGAGTGATAGGCATTTTCTATCCCACTTCTGACCCCAAATGTTACGTACGTGGGGGGTGAGTACCGATAGAAAAGTACACTATTACGAAAATCAAGAATTACACCTTATTCAGGCACTATAATTACACAAACTAATTACAATCGTTAAACTAACACCGCTAATAAACACTTTCACAATCACACAATCACTTGTTAACTCTCTTTTATTTTCTCTCTTGATGTTCACTGTATCACTGTTTAGTTGAAACTGTCCCGCCGACTCGATCGTCGCTCTTTATATACCACGGTACACAATCCAGAACATTCGATTAGGTTCAGGTACATTCTCGAGTCGACTTCTAATAATAATAATTAAATACCTACTTGTGGTGCCTCGGCCGCTCGCGTGTTTATACCTACACCCAACAGTAGGTAAGTAGATGTATACCTACTTGTGGTGAGGTAAGTACTTGTGGCTTCCGAAATATACCACACTATTCTCGATCTTTCGAGATCCTTCTACCTACATTGTGACGCATATAGGCACTGTGTAGTGGTTTGTATGCGCCGACTTGGATACTGGAATGTTCCTTAGGCCTCTCGAATGTTCGACGTACCTCTACGGCATTCTAGCCGTTGTTTCTCGACCCCGGGGCGTAACATTAATTTACTTGACGTTTCGACGCAGTTGCATGCGTCGTGGTCACGAGTGGACGAGTGGACGAGTGGGTCAGTCCACTCGTGACACTCGTCCACTCGTGACATATGAGTTATAATGTCTATATAATGTCGTTTCATTAAAAAATGACATATTCCCGTTATTATGAAGAAAATAATCTAACACCGTATATATTCACATAACCCATTAAATTGTTGAAAGAATAAAAAAAAAACACATATAACCACGATTCCTTTTCGCGAAATCTTTGCCGTCTCCTTCCAACCTCCAAAACTGTAATGATATAACGATTCCAAAAAAAACGTGGGAGACTATTTCGCGTCGACAAATGTATGATGACCGCTCGCTGGTAGAGTTTATCTTGAGAACTGGAGATGAAGACGCGAGGTCAAGTGTGGGTTGTGCAGTTGGACTCTTAATTAAAAGCAGGGCACGTATCGTTCTTGATTCAGTCCCCGCCGGCGCGACGGACACCTCACTGAGTAACGGCATTTTTGAACCTCAGGGTTGGCACTTGGCACATATTTTATTACTAGCTTTCCGCCCGCGGCTTCGCCCGCGTGAACTTCGGTTACATTGCGGTACAAAGGAATATTTTTGTTTTCCCTCGGGAATATCATTTTTTTCCGAGATAAAAAGTACCCTATTATTTAAACCGGACTTCTAACAATACGTCTGAAAATTTTCAAAGCAATCGGTTGAGTAGTTACAGCGTGAAAGCGGAACAAACAAACTCACTTTCCCATTTATAATATTAGTAAGGTTTACTGGTGGAATTATTGATAGTGTTCTGAAGACTAGTGAAGTACAGTAATGTCCAAAATAACTATTTTTAAGCGACATTCTTAACGACTCCGTATATTATATATTATGCTTGTTTTATTTCAATTTTGATGTACGTTCGCGGATTAATCCGCCGAGGCTTAAAAGTGTTTTTCCGACTGTAGATGTAGATGATACGGGGCGTGTCTGCAATTCTACATACCACTCCAGCTCATCGAGAAGCCGCAACAAATTCTTTATGTCTCTTGCAGGGATCGTCCGGGACCTAGTATAATAATAGTGTGAGAGTTGGCAACCCTGACCACACCCCTTCCTTATGGCCCGCTTAGATTTCCCCCCCTCCATCCAGACAAGACCGGAATACTTTAGCCGCTACTTCGCCTTGAGTGAGATTGCTGCATGTTGGGGCGATTTTAAAATATGGCCGCTACGGGCTCGCGTAGTCGCGTAGCGCGGCGTAGTCGCTACGACGTAGCGTTTTGGTTTTGTGAATTATTGTTCTCGTAGCTTTATACTAGTGGAAAAGGACATTATTTATAGTTCTAGAACATACTGTTGTGTCCTTAAAAATAATAAGTAGTTAACTGAGATATACACTTGATAACTAACTTAGTTTTTAGTTGATTTATTACTTAGTTTATTATATAAAAGTCATATTGTTCGTCATCCTCACCAGCATGACGTGAACATGATGTCCACCGCTGGACGTGGGCTTCCCCCAAAGATTTCCACGATAATTTGCGGAGAAATGCCAATAAACACATCGCTGCTTAACATCAGGCCGGATGGTGGTCAAACGCTTGTTCATAGTTAAAAAAAAACCGCCAAACTAGGCAGGTGGTTTGGCGATCATATTGTTGTTGTGGGTTAAATTAAAATATAAATAAATAAATACACTTCACGCCTTTTAATCCCAAAGCGGGGTAGGCAAAGGCACTTGATTAATAAGCAAATGCCCACGGTTCACCAAGCGTATTTAACCCAACGTGACAGGGGGTGAGCCCATCGCCGTTATAGGGTTCACACACCTTGTGGTGTGCGGGTTTCATCACGATGTTGTCCTTCACCGTACGAGCGTAGCGTTTCGTACATAGGCTCTGAAAAAGAGTCCCATTGGTACACGTCCAGTAGCTGGACTCGAACCCGCGACCTCCCGGTTAAAGTCAAGTATCCGACGAACTGGACTACAGACGCTTTTCAAATAAATGCAATGCTTTAATTGAATTATATAAAAATGTATCTACACAAACACTCTTTCATGCTTCAAACATGTCTGTCTGTTATCAGATCAGAGTGTTGTACTTCATCATCATCATCAGCCCATACTTGTCCACTGCTGGACATAGGCCTCTCCAATCCATCTCCAGTGTTGTACTTATTTAATTATAATTTCTAATTTTTAAAATCATTAGATAAACTACTCATACGAAATGAACACCATGATACTAAGATGTAATTTTAAGTAAAACTCATTCTCTCTTTAAAAAAAAAGCATCAGTATAACGACGTGATCAAAGTGCAGTTTTAAAAATAACAAGCTATTTGAATTCCGAAGTCATTGCAAGACCAATTTCACCGTGTCGTTGGGAATTACAAAGGGAGTGTTAACACTTTTTCTTTTGTACTTTGCAAAGAAAGTGCTTTAAAAAGTAATCACAGGGGCGATTTTCCCCGGAGTCGGGAAGCATTTGGCTCCGAATCGGCAATTATGAAGTATTTTATTCTTTTAATAACGTTCCGAAATCTTTTCACGAACGAAATAATTGTTTTGTACTGAAAGAAAAAAAACACGGTTTGTTTGAAAAAAAGAATGCGCTCATTCCATTTTGCAATCTTCGCCTCCTCTGGGATTTTGAAAAAGTTATTACGAACCCTTTCTTTCTGTTCTTTTTTTTTCAATTTTTTTTCCACGAAATAATCGCGATGTGCTTTCCAATTTGGCGAAATGCTTTCAAAGTGCACGGACTCCACCGCGGCGGCGGCGGTAAGGAAACGCAAAGCGAAAACGAAAACAAACGTACAAAAAAAAAAACACTCGCGCCATTTTTTAATTACCCGAAGAGCTAATATGGGCTTGTTTATTTCTGTGTAATTAACGTTTGGACACCTGTCCGCTTTGCTAAAAGAAACTGGGACGAGACGTTTGAAATGTCAAATTTTGACTGTAACTGTTTCTAAAGACTGGTTTCTAAATAATATTCCTTGTCATTCTTCGTTTTTGAAATCACGAGCGGCGATTTTCCTGCCTATGCTCATACCGTACATTCCTTTCAGGTGCTATTACACATTCCATCCTGTATATAGAGTGACGTCAGCGTGTTACGTCACTTAGTAAAGGCCACAGAAACTAAGTAGCATGATTTAAGAAGAGATTTTCTTCTTATACTAATTCTGAAACGATTATCAAACCTTACTCCATCAGTTAGCCGTTACAAATACCCACTTAAGTAATTACACATTTGTCAATAGAATAATTCGCAGTATGTTTCCTGATCATATCAAAAAGGTTACCAAATAACCACCCTTTAGTTTGGTAATTGTACTTGAATTGTTCACCGTTTTCTAGAGTCTAATAAGTTGAGTTTGCTTCCACTGTTACTTCTATGTCCTTATACGTAAACTGGATTCCATATTTCAGTTATAACTTTAGAATTTCCTGTTGATCTGCAGCGGGTGTCCCTGCTGAAGAACATGCTCCCTTTTAATGGCGATTATCTTGTAATCTACAATACGGGCAGTAATGTCTTTTTGTTGACAGACACAGGAACGATAAAGAGGAATGCTGCATTTAACATGTGTATGTGTAATCTATTGTATTGAATTCTTGTTTGTGTGTTTTTTGGAAAAAATAAATGAATATTAAATGTTTAATATTTAGTATTATAGCGCGAATATTAACCAAAGATAAGCATTAAGCTTACCTTCGTTGTTTGCCCGCACGTTTCGACACAGTTAAATGTGTCGTGGTCGCGAGCTGAATACCCGTTTTAAACATTTAATATCATGTCAGTGCGCGTTTCCTTAAAAAAATAAATCAATGAATGTATGTCTAATAAACGAACTATGTACATTTTCTACGTAATACGTACACTATTTTGGTATATAATAATCCAGCATTTGGTTGGCTGTCTCTGCTGAAGAGTAGGACCCGTTCGTCATCCATTGCTTGTGGTCTTCACACTCTGTCAACTACTCAAAGATCAGTACCAGCGTTGGACTGCAAACGTCACCACTGAGCAAGCATTCTGACATTAGTAATTACTAGTCTCGAACCTAAGTGACAGAGAAAGGTAGAAGACAGAGCGAGAGAAAGATAGGTGGCACAGTATTAATCAGTCCAAAACTACTTGCGGTCTACTCACGAATTGGCCAGGTGCTGGTAGACAGGGGTTGCAAACTTCCCCAGCCAGTCAATTAGCGTCGAATTAAACCGCTCCTTCCAGAGGTGACAAATCGTTGGAGCGAGTTTCGCACTGACGTTGAATAATCGTGCCGTTTAATTATAAATAAAATTTTGGCGATAAATTTCCACGAGGGGCAGAGGGGGGGGGCAGGGGGGCATTAATCAAGAGGTCTTTGAGTTGAGACGCTGATTAAAACAGTACTCGAACTATTTCCCGGGCAAGGGATAATTTAACTTACATAAGGGGTTCGAGTACCAGGTGTTGGTTGTTTACTTAGTTACGAGGGATCCGCGAAGGAATCTTTTAAGAAGAGGGATTTTATAACCCCTCCGCTGGCAACGTATTGGAGCCAATCTCGAAATGGCGGCGTACGGCAACATCGAGATACGAGAGGCTTGCAACGGAACTCGTTCCGTCGACTTTAATTGCAAATCCCTTATCACACTTCATTATTAGGGTTCGAATGTTGAATTATTCAACGGCCACGCCCCCTGTCGGGGAATTATCGAAGTTCACCTTAGAGGCTGACGTCGTCGTAGGTAATTACGTCATGTCGCCACAAAGGGTAGGATTTGGATGAAACCAATTAATTTAAATCACCCAAATCCTTGAGCGGCGAATGCGCGTTTTGATTGTCACAACGTATGAACTGTGATTAATGTTACATGATCAAATATTTTCTGATTTTATTACAACGTTTTCATTATATAGTCATGCAGAGGTCATCATCATCAGCCACATAACGTCCAATGTTGGACTCGGGCCTTCCCCAATGTTTTCCGTCATTTCGGGTGAAATGTCAATAATCGCCACGCTTGACAGTCGGGTTGGGGATCGCAGTGGTGTTGTGGTTTAACTCACAGAGAGCCTGGAGCACGTCCTCCCTGAGAGTTCCCTCGGTCGCCTCTTACGACCCCCAAGACGGGAAACGTTGGCTGGGATGGTGACACATGTATTCAATTCGCCATCACCACACGGCATAGAGAGGTGATTGGTTATTTTTCAGCGAACCTAGATCTACATAATATACTGTTTAATTGTATGTACGCGAATGGACAGCGCTTTTTGTAATTGAAAATTTTGCTTATAACCAAAAGCAAAAAATGCAAAAGAAGTTTTTTCATCTCCATAGAACATAGACAATATTTTGCCCCGGAAGATCACATTTTGTTAAAAAAAATTTGATATCCCTACATTGTCGCCATAGTAAAAGTTGTTCATATTGACGAGCCCAACAACGTTTCTAAGACCATTGCTCGGGGTCTTTTTACACTCTGTAATACACACATCAAAAGTGTCTCGGGATTAAGAACATTTTAAGCTTTAAAAAAATCTAATTTATTTAAATCAAATCTAATCATCTGGATTGGTCTCCTACCTAATTACCCATGCCTGTATCAATGACTTATCACCACATTTTGAATAAATTATGAATAAATTCAGTTCTTGTAAAATATATTCTTGATTGCAATCGTTTAGAATGTACTTCATTTCTAGACACTTTTGATGTGTGTATATGCATATAATTTTAGAAAAACACTGTTAATAATGTATATCGGCGTTTACCGGACCAGATAGTTGTTTCTTAAACCCGTTCTTGATAATTATCATTATTCGAAATCATTTTCCATCGACGCTCACACACACACACACACACACACAGACGCAGCGCACACACACATTGTACTCTACGTAGCGCCATATTTATAAAGATGTAGACTATCGAATGGAGGGGAGTGTCTTATAGATTTCCCATTTCAGAACGTCGATTGTGCGGGAGCGGGACGCAAGATGTGAATTGATGGGGTGTCGTCGAGAGCCTATGTCTAAGGGCACTTGTAAGTGTTGAAGGGGTAAGTGCTACATTAAAGGTATGTAAGGGATAACAGTATTTATTATAGGTTGACTAAAGTCTAGTCTGTAAAGGTTTTGAGTGGTT
>SJJU01012239.1:0-12198 GCA_012932125.1 Conopomorpha cramerella
TCGAAACCGGAGGTCATGTATGAAAAGTAGTGTATTATTTAACCAATTCTGTTCAAGGAATCGGCGTAGCTAAGTCCACGTCGCGGTTGTAGACGACGCAGTTATATCCACTTTTTAAATCGCCGCATTTGGATGTGCAGATTTTCGTACAATGTTCACATTCACCTGAAGTGATTGTATTGTAGTAAGAACCAAAGAACATTATCATTATCATCAGCCACATGAATCACCAGAACCACCAGAAAGAGAACATAACACTTTTAAATTATTTTAAGGGTAGATTGAGTTAGTCACCTATTATTATTGGCTATGTGCAAAGCGAGTGGTGGCAGAGAGATAACGACCGCAGCGCACAACACGGCAGAAATCGGAAACAAGTGCGGATGATCAGCTGTCAAGTTTTGATTGCAGTACAAAATCAAAGCATAGAAATGGGCCATGACTGTTGTTGCGTTGTTAAATTTTAACGTGTTGCGTTCTTACATGCTCGGCTAATACTAATTTATTGCCTTTTATCTCAGTTTGTGGTTGAAAACTAATATTAAGTATGTGTAATAGTTTCAAACCCGGTTTTTATTATTATATTAATTTTACAAACTATTGAATAAATTTCACTTAAATATTGTCAACAATACTATTTTAATCTTTGGTTTTATTTATATTTGCAAAGAAAAGTAACAATGTTTACATTGTTATTATTTGACAGCTTCCGCAAATGTTGTAAACGCTACGCGTCGACACCGTCGCGCAAATAGCCAATAGAACAGTCGTCACAATTTACCGCACGTCGAATGATGGCACATCATTGTGGTATACTTTGTTATTTGTGATAATCTTCGCACTGTTTGATACAGTATTTGAAATAAAATTGTACACGCCCCGAACGACATCACTACCTCAAATACACGCAATCGGATCATCGAGCGTCAGCTAGATTAGGTTCGTTAGAAATATGTATAAAATTCACTGGTATTAATTAATAAAATAGAAACCTAGAATCTACAAACACAATTTCACCGCACCATCGCATTGCGTTTATTTGATTCACTGGGTAGTAAAATGCACAAACCTTGTTTATGTTTGGACTGAAGCAAATTTTAGTGATTGGTTGCCGGTGTTGTGAGCGCATTATTATCGGAACGCCCATAATCGGCAGTTGGAGGTGTCCCCTTTGATTCTCTGGATCATTTCTGAAGTATCCCAAAATGAGGTGCGATATAAACTCGTCCCACGTTGTTTCTTTATTCCGTGCAACATTTATCTGAAACAAGTGTTAAGGACTACATTCAACACAAAAAATTACGTACGTTTTTCCACATTATTTTGCTGGCCTGGGAACTAAAACGGACCTCTATGGTTTGTATTTAAATAAATCCTTAAGTGTACGTCGAATTACTTTTCAATTATTGGGAAACGAAGAATGTATCTGTTTTGTTATGGCAAAATAATATTATTATATTAAAGTAAGTATTAGTAATTACTTTTGATGATAAGTGAATAAATCTATTCGATTCATATTTCTGCAGAAATTAAACCCTTCAAGTTACAGCTGAGACCTTTGGAATTTATGCTTCACAAGTCCACATTTACAGATTTTGCTCTTGTCAAGGACAGCAATATTATGGTTCCGATGGTCAATTTCGACTCACTTACTTTCATGAACAGGAGATTGTATTCTTCATCATCGTATTCCAGATTGAGTTGTGTTCGGAGAAGATTTCTGAACTCGTTAAAGCTAATCTTCCCGCCGTAAGCCTGTCTAAATATGTCCTTGAAATTGATCATGTCGGAAATATTCAGTCTTTCGTGTAGAGGTGTGTTCCTCCATTTCATTTTGGTCGATTTCAAGAGAGTGCTCGCTTCCGATTTGGACGACCCTAGTGACGCCATAGATTTAGCTTCACTCCAAGGCATCGTTTTGTATAAATGTGTATTTCTGTTTTAATTGCTGCTTAAATTATTATAAAATTAACGAAGAAAAATAAGAAACACAGTTTCACTTATTTACAAAGTCAGATAAACAAACAACACTGAATTGAATTAAATGCAATGCCAGTGACAAGACCTGACACCACTTGTCAAAGTTTTTAACGAGTTTGTGTATTTATTTAATTTGGCAGCAATGAGGATTATCTGACAGATGTGCTTGAGCATAATATGATTCTTCCAAAGTACCAAATAATATTTATGGTAGAGCAAAATTTCTGTCAAAAGTCTGTCTTTTACTTTGTAGAGATGTTGTAATCAAGTTTTATTTAGTTATGCATTAATACAAACAATAAAGTATAGTATAATAGCTTTTAAGATATTCATGATATCCTTGTTATCTTTACCAACTTAAAAAAGATGAGGTTCTAAATTCGTCGGTATTTTTGTTAAGTTTGTTACCTCAAATCTTTTGACTATTTTTATTTAAAAGCTAATGCCAGTTTTTACAATAAGATACATGAGAAAACCATAAATCTGTGATTTTTTTATGGTTGAAGTCGGTTATTTTTTCTTTTTAATTATGTAATTTTATCTTTCTCTAATTAGTTATTAAATGAGCGACAGTCTGACTATTCTATAAGTATATTCAAGCTAATGAGCGGTATAAGATTCCGACAAATCAAAGTCGGAGTTCGCTACATAAATTCCGTTCCTAAATTAATTTATAGCGACGAGGTAAACATAATAAAACGTTTATAGTTCAAACGTAATTCCGTGCTAGTCGACGTATGACCCATTTACACTAACTAGTCATCACGTATTTGGCATACAATTAACCACTTTGGCAGAGTGTCAAAATTAACTTGAATAGTTTATGAGGTCGGATTTTGCTTAAAAAAATAACTTTTTTATACGGAATAAAATTGCAAAATCACTCAATTTATAATTCATAATCATTATCCACAAGACACCCACTGCTGGATGAGAGCCTCCCCCAATGATTTCCATGATCATTTAAGTGGAAATGCTAATAAACGCCACGCTTCGCAGACGGGTTGTCGATTGCAGTGGTTTTGTGGTTTATCTCACAGAGAGCGCTGCTGCTCGTCTTCTGGAGAGTTCCATCGGTCGCCCCGCGCAGACACGACGAGAAAAGTAAGACTGGGGTGGTGTCACAAGTTTCATAATTTCAAGGATTCATAATTAATTTACTATTTTTTACTGACAGCTATTGCACAACATTTGTACATTCCATCGATTGTTGATATGGTGATTATAGATATTCTATTAAAATAAACATGAATATAATGTTTTGTATTAGTGAATTGTATTTCCAAGTAGAAGTTTTTTAAACAATCTGTGTTAGTTGAACACTGACTAAACCAACACGGTATTAAACATTTATAACACTGAAAACTCAAAGCTTTTTTTTGTTAGTCCAATGAAAGTTAAATAAAAAATAATTGTATGTTATTTTCAGTATAAAGTGAGAAATCTGATATAACAATCATATGACGAGTATTGCCAGTGTTTAACCCTCGACGAGGAGGAGGGGTGTTATAAGTTTGACGTGTTTGTCTGTGTGTCTGTGTCTGACTGTGGCATCATAACTCTCGAACTAATAAAATATATTATATAACTATTGCCGTATGTTTTTTTGTTTGGAAGCAGATTTGATCGAGCGTGTTCTTTGCTATGTTTGATCGATATCATTTCACCCATTCAAAAGTTATGGCGGTTGAAAGTGGGGATCAAAATTCGAGTTTACACATATATGTTCAAGTGGGGTATCAAATGAAACATGAACAAATTTACAACTTAATAGTTATAATATTTATGTACTAAAATTTGTTTAAATTATTTTCTAAACACCCTCGAAGAACCGTGGCCATTTGCTTAGGATATACCTCAGCCTACATCGCTTTGGTATGAAAAGACGCTACGTGTATTTACTTGTTTCCTAAAACTACTGCAGTTTATATTGAATGTAAATATACGTAGAAATGTACTTATGTGTATGTTTCTTTTGCTTGCGGAAGTAATAACGTTAAGTGCGCGGCTGCAAGCAGAGGTTAAAGGTTATTTGGTCAAACTTCGCGTACCTCCTGCACACAGTATATTGTGTACTTTAGTGTACCTAGTGGTTCTGCTGCAATTTAGGTACTAGTGCCTTATCGAATGAAGATTTTTATATTAGAAGTACATTTCCATTTAGAATAGCTTCGCTTTTGGTGCGATCTAAGCATAGTTCTAAAAAAAAAAATAAACAGTTACGAAGGTCGAAGTTGAGAACCACACGATTTATGGCTACAAAAAGATAATTGCTGGGTTATAGCTTTGCTCTTGCAGCCCTGGGGTAGTTTGCCATGAACGTTAGCCTCATTTTCATACTTATCGTGCAGATAAGAGCTACCGTCTGACATAGCATTCCACAATTTATACGAACTAATTACATTATTATAAAATTAATTAAAAGATAATTTCCAATAAAATTTTCATCTTCTTAATATAATCTCGATTGCTGTGTTCATCACAGTACCTACCTTACACGGCAATCAAATATAAATCAGAATACTTTCTATACAGGAGCTGCAAGTCTCGGGGGAAATAATGAAATTGCTACGTCAAATTCTTTGTGTTTCTCTATCATATATTGTAGAGCGCTGGTCAACATCGTGAAGGTGATAAAAAATTGGTTCAATATAATTTGTATTACAAACTGAACACGTTACTCTGGGCAACTTCAAAATGAATAGCAAAATTAAACAAAAAATACACTTCATTTTAATCACAAAGGGGGGTTGGCAGAGGCACATACTCAGAAAATGCCCACGGTTCACAAAGCGTAACGCTAAATGGTGCTGCTATAAGCGCAACACTAGACAACGGTAGGACTAATTTCTCTAATTATTATTTTATTGTGCTTTTAATATCAGGAGATGGATGTTATAAAAAAAAATGTACGGAATATTTGTATTATACTGGGTGTAAAAGGACCCTGAGAGTCTTAGAAACATTGTTAGGCTGGTGGAAATGAACAGCTTTTACGCATTCAAATTATTATTTGAATTTCATGGTATACAGTGTTTGTAACTCATTTTTTTATGTATGATGTGAGGGACTGAGAATGGGTACTATTTTTTTTTCATCTGAGAAAATTTCAATTGAAAATCTTGGAAAATAAGCATACATAGGTATTTTTTTTTAAACTACGCAAAATATTTAAATGCGGTTTCTTTTAGTAGGTATAGTGATTCTGGGCCAAGAGTTATATATATTACAGTGGACTTGACAGACGTTGTCCTGTCTTAACTATTAATATGAATACAAAATTAGTATAACCTCCAGGCCTGTGCCCAGCAGTGGATGTCACGAAATATAAACTATCCTATCTCTCAAATTGGACGAAATTACATATAAATGCCAACTATTGTGAATATCGGTAGCTTTGGTGAAGAGTTCATTGGGAACAAACATCATGACACTGGATTTTTATATATTACATGCATAGTAGGGCAACACTTAGTTTCAGCACTGCATTCGTGTGAGCCACTAGTTTATTGATAAAATTTGACTGTTAGAGTTAAAAATATATAACACACCGTTTCCTATTATCGTATGTCATCCAGAATACAAGTAACTTGTCCAATACATTGCCCACTATGACCAATAAATTGAGAACCCCAATTGTTTGTAAATAATATCATACCGACTCATTTTGTGTTAGCCACGCAGCCGTTTCAATAGAAATTTTATTCATATGCCGTACGATGGTGTTCAATATCTTAAAGGACATAATGCGAGGGTAGGCACTCTCGGAGCACAATACTCTCGCCTCGGATTCTTGTCACGATTCAAATTAGGTGCTAAAGCGGTCTGAATAGCACCGCACACCGGCTGAAGGGGTCTCTTGTTATGTGCCGCATTGAGGGATGTCGTAAAATTCATAGGTAGGTAGGTACCTACCAGCCAAATACGAAGGTATGTACTCTATTGCCCGTACCAATTTCAGAACAACGATAAGGCATGGAAGGAGCGAAATCATCTGTCTAATGTCCGGATGTCACATGCTTATTTGTATGCATTCCAACACAACATTTCAATAAAAAATCAGTTAAACCTTAGCTACAGTAAAATAATAGTACTATTTTATCTCATTCGCAGCCATGAGCGACTATGCAAAAATGAGACAGTTATATTTCAATGTGCTTCTGTTTTTCTCTCTCTAGTTACTCTGAGGTACCAACACTGTTGAATGAGGTCCATATAGCACAGTGTGTCTTGCTTATAATTGCCTGCCCGTCGCGCTCGGTGCAGGCTCTAGCAAAATATTATGCTCGCAAAACGATCGCTGGCACATTTTTACGATGCATTGCGGACCAGCCGAGTGCACACGGGGGAAATAAAATTTTGACAACCACCTTCTGTTACTCACTTTAAAACTACGGAGAACACTGCCAAGAACTGGCGGTTGGTTTAAGTTGTGTTTTATTTTAAAGGTAATGTAACGAAACTTTGAGATTTTATTCAGGGGGCGGAATATGCGTGACAGTTTTCTGACGAACGGAATTTCATGTATCTTGGTGGAGCGGTAGAGATAGTATGAATAAGGAAATGGACTATATATCGAAATCAGCGACACATGACACCGCGGAAATTTTATATTTATTATTTTGATCACCATTCCCCTTAATTAGAAACTTTTTAATGTTCAACACAAGTCGTACTTATCTTGGCACTTTTTGTTCATGTAACCTCCTATTTACCTATTAATTAAAATCTCACTAATAAAGCTGTAGTTCGTTGGCAAATTAAATAAGGCTGAGGGATCGTGTGAATTAGTATCTTTCATGTCTTGAAGGACGATATCTACGGGCGGTGGTCACGCAGAGACGCGCACGCAACGTCCACCAACATTAAACCGGCTTTGTATACAAACTGAAGTAACGTGAACTTTGCTCTATAGTAGAATATCAAAAGTCTTCCGTAAGCAAACAGTCTGATTACACATTGTTGGCCATGGTCATTATCACGGTGATTCAAACGGCGTCGTGGTCTTTTATAAAGGACATTAAAACCGCGGGCGTGCCAGTTTATGTAGCAACGTCTATTTATATACGTACTTACTGCTATCTATATATATGTTCTACATTTAATGAAATCGTAGCGTCTTTTTGTTAACTAGTAAATAAGGGTACCTACCGATACTTTTGGGTCTATTATGGTTAGTAAAAATATAAAGCTTAAAGCTAAAGCTTTGGTATAAGTTTTTAATATTATTATAAAAGAAATTACGGGAATCTGTCCAAAAGTTTAAGTGGAATGATTTTAGGGCGATTCCCGTTGTCTTATGATACTTTTTAAGCATCATTGACGCTTCGACGTTCAGTGATCGACCTCAATAGCCCCAAAAGCATGCCATTCAGTTAATATTGTGTTGAGCTATATAGCTATTATTGTGTCTATACCATGAAAAAAAACATTTCATGGGGTAAGGGATAATTGAGCGGACGACTAATCTAAATTTCATCACAAAATATCCTTATAATTTTTGCAATTAAGCTCTTTACACCCTTTGCACTCCATCAGGGATTACGACTTGCATTGTTGTAACCCCAAGTGTTTAGTAAAAAAAAAATTGGTATCGTTAATTGCCACTTGCTACGTTTATTTTCTTTCTTTTCTCGCCAATCCTGTTCTTCTCCAATTGTGTATTGGTGCTTCGATCATGATTGTATGTTGATAATATGAAGTTTTATTCATCAAATGCTTTGATGAATAAAACTTTGTCTTCAATTGGTTGCTAAACTTTTTAGCCACGCGTAAAAAGATCCTTGTTGCACTGTATTGTGATGTTCTTTTATTGCGTACAAACCAGACAGTATCCCGTTGGATGTTTTGAAAAGAAAAAAAAATAACAACGAGGTCCTTACGGTCGGCCGAACAACATAGTGGTCGTCACTAGAGATTTGAACGACTAGTCGATTCAGCGCCATTTTCTGCAACCGCATGTCACGATATAAAGCTTTTTTTTTTAAGTCAGTGCTATTCTGCACTCTGTCTCACTTTGGCGGCTTAAATTATTATAGTCGTGTTTTATACCGAACTGTTGCTGTGTCTATTGAAAACAAGTTTAAAAAATAATATATGTATTCTAATATTTTTTTTTAAAAGTACGCGTTAATTTTAAACCAGGTACTTAGTTTCTTCAGGTAAGAAGTTACACGGACCGGTTAAAACTACGCTGGCGTCTTAGGGAGGGTTCTGAGCAGCAACCGAAGCATTTATTGTAAGTGCTTATGTACTTTAAAGCTGTATTAAATTCGGTACTTCAACACACGTACATAGTTTCCGTATATACATTTCCATGTAACGTTACGAAGTTACAAAGTTTGATCGCCTCGGTACGTAGTTCACGCAGGCTTGCGCCTAGAACTTGTTCCATCATACCGTCCCGAGTTGCTCACATGTGTTCCCGCTTTCAAGGTCTCGCGATTTTGAAACTTATTATTCTAGGCCTTTGTCAGTCCATACGTAGCATATTGGTATGAATATGTGACGAGAAAAATTAAATATGAAAGAGATGCCGTCGCGTTTCGTGTTACGCTTGTCATGTGGAATATTTTAGCAGCTGAAATAATAACGAAACTGAGTATTTTAAGCGACGTTGATGGTGAATTTAAGGGAGTGGTTTAGCCTATAATTAGCTTTCGCCTCTGACTTCGTAGACTATGAATTTGTACGTCACATTTTATCGCTACGGAATTTTATGTTGAAAGATACATATAGCCTAATCATTTAAAAAAACCGTTAAAGTTCATAGTAACAAGTCTAATCTACCGAAGAGCTTTTGGTGAACAGTTGAACATGCATCACCAGAATAGTACACACTCTGGTGATGAATACTATATTATGTTGATGACGGTGATGCTCGCGGAATTGGAATCGGAGTTAATAAGACATTTCCAATCCCAATTTCAAGAATCCATGTTAAAAAATTTGCAATCTGCGTACCGCCATCAAAATAAATGCCAAATATTTTTTTTGCACTTGAAGTACCTACGTCAAATATCTAGTCAATCATCGAGTACCCAAAGAAATTACTTAGACAAACAATAATGTATCTGAAACTCGTATCTAGCCAGACCAGCAATCTTTCAAAGCGATTTTCCTCGTAAGATTGCGCGGACAAGCTTGTCCACACAAAGCCCGCGCAGATTGCATGATTCTAAATCCTTCGATAAGTTCTCAAAAGGATGGCTTCCTTTTTTTTGCTGAGCATCCGTTTGATGGCGCGCATTCTCCTACGGTGACTGCACAAAAGGATGCTGAAGCTAAACTGTGAATTTTCCGGCTCTTGTGAAGTAGGTGCTCCTTCGCCATCTTTGAAAAATTAAGCAGGCAAATAACGCTAGGAAGTGGATGAACTTCAAAGTTACTGCGAAAGAATGAAAGGTTTTGAGTATTTTGTGCGAAGTGCATTGTAAGTTTACATGCAAACTTTAGAACTTTTCTAATAAAATGTTTTGACGTAATAGTTCGTATTTCTTAGAGTTTAGTAATTGTAACGATGATAGAATGTAGAGAAAATATTACATCTAAAGTAATGGAAAAGACAGAACTTAGTACGTAACGTAATCGATCTAATATTATGTTTTACCCTTGAGTTCTGCGACGCACCCTACGCTTACTTGTCTTAACAACACCCCAGATAATAAGGAAAATATCTGGATTTGGATTCAAATGTGGCGATGATATAATTGTGTATAATCCTCATAGACATAAAAAATATCTGTATCCGACAAATGAGCATACCTACTTATATAATATTTTTTGTAATATCGATCACTATACATCAGATTGAATACCCATCATTTGATTATACTGTGCCATAAAATGAAAGCAAGTTACTACGGTCCACTACATTACGCGTGGCCAGACACCCTCCTGCCTGGTTTTATTAATAATAAAGTTGCTGGTTATTTCTACACGGTTAGTGAAACTCTATCAAACGCGTCTATTGTATCGCAATAATTTTAGACAAAATGTTTGTTTGTGTGTGTGCAGCATATTGTACAAACAACCTGACTTGCTGCCCGTAATTAAGGAACGTTTGTTTCGGAAACAATTCATCCCCGATTCATGGAGCCTTTACAAAACTGGTGGTACGTGAACCAGTACACAAATATCTCTGTGTTCTGTGACTTCAATTGTAATATTATGATTGTTAGATGAATGTTGGTTTTTAGTAAGACCATTTTTTAATGCGCTTGTTCTTAGTACATTAAAATAATGTGTCAAAGCTTGCGTTTTATCAATATCTCATAATATACGTACATACGGGTATCAACCATAATGTTTTTTGTTTAGAATTTAAAGGTTTCGTTAGAGCGATGAAACCGATACCTGATATTTTACATTATAATTGTTAATTTCCTTTTGAAAGTAGTTATTATTTTTTATCAGCCGAACTTTAATTTAATTTATTAAAAAAATATTCACTATTTAAAAGAGTTTGCGTCCGAAGAAATAAATGCTACGTTGGCACTTGAAAAAAAATTAAAAAGGAAGGGAATTTTCTAAAGACTTCCGGCGACCTATATTTTACTGATCAAATTGAATGAGCTCCGATAACAGGATGTCTCGTGATAATATTGATCTTCTCTCCATTCGAACGATGAAAAAAAACAAGCGCGTTTTTATGTCTACTTAATGGAACATCAAAATATAATTCTATATAAATTTATTATCCCCAATCATCCCACCCAAGTTATTTACTTGTAACATTTTGACAGTTTAAAAGCAAAGATTGAGTATTTAAATAATATTGTGAATATTTTTTTAAATAATCGACGTTTTGACTGGAGAAAGATAAAATAAAATGGAGAGTCTGACCCGTGCAATAAAAGTTTCGTACCATGTACTGCGTAAAAGGACCACCAGGTAACAATGGTCTTAATAACATTGTTAGGCTCTTTGACATGAACAACTTTTAAGTTCAATATGGCAAGAATCCGGGAAAAAAATTCTTCCTCATACAAAATGTCATCTTCCTAGATTGTCTATATTGTATCAAGACGAATTTTTTTTTATTTCGCCATGTTGTCGTCATCGTAAAATTTCTTCATTTTGATGAGCCCCTGATGAACAACGTTTCTAAGACCATTTCTCAGGGTTCTTTTATACATAATTAATTATACAGGGTGTCCCAAAATAGGCACGTCACACTAACACCGTAAGTAGATGGGGCTTAGACGAATCGAACAAGCCTATAACATGCCATGATACATGAAACTGAAATAGTATATTTAATTAGTTAGTTGCCTATAAAACACGTCAAGGCGATCGTATCTGATGGACTTCCCCGTTAAATAATAATCTAATTTCATGGAAATTATGATCAGACATCCACAATTTCAGATTCAAGCAGACCAGAACTATGCATCATCTTTAAAAATTGTAATCACTACATTACAGTATAAAGCAAAATAGCTTCCCACTGTTTGTCTCTATATATGCTTAGATCTTTAAAACTACGCAACGGATTTTGTTGCCCTTTTATAAAAAATAGTGATTCTTGAGGAGGGTTTATATGTATAATTCATGTACATAGTAGAGAAACACTTGTTACTCGTGCGAAGCCGGGGCGGGTCGTTAGTAAGTAATAAAATATGACTCTACTTAGCTAAATTAAACTCCATCTTAGCTTCTGACGCACTTTGCTCCTCCTCAGAAGCACAATGTATATCCACCTAGTTATTGTTAGGCGGGTATTTATGCATTTTTAATGGGAACGGCCATAATTGCTTCTTTACTTTTTCACTTAGTTATTTTTTTTCCCGCCGCCGCTGCTCTTAACTGTCTCAAATCCAATTAGACCACTTCAAAAGACAAAAGGAGAGAATTATTTATTACCAACGAACCTTTGATTGCTTTTGCGACTTTTCCTGTTCTTCCTCGTTAAAGGTGCTTCTCAGTTTCAAGCTCAAAAGACCCGTGAAATTGATCTCGGTCTCGCTATCGCAAATCAAAATTGGCCGCAATTGCTTTGTCATTATGACGATTAGCTTGCCCAGTGATTTTCATTTATCATTGAATTTGAGATAGAAATATACATACATACATACACTTCACGCCTGTCTCCCAGAGTGGTAGGCAGAGACTACAGATCTCCATTTGACATACCCCTTTCCCTTCATCTACATTCATACATCTTTTCATACATGACCTTCGGTTTCGAGTACTTTTCACGCCACCTTCGGCCCGGAC
>SJJU01012241.1:0-20542 GCA_012932125.1 Conopomorpha cramerella
TCTTTATTTCATCGTTATAAATGTTATAACATACAGATATACAGTAGAATAACACAAAGCTTGATGAACGTCATTTATGACTTTAAAACAAAAGTAATCGTCCCCGGTTCAAATTAATTTCTTTTACTGGCCAGAAGAACCGGGAAGAAACTGGCATCTTTTCAAATCGTATACTTAACATAAATATGACTTAATACTTTATTACCTAATAATTATCGAGTGACACATCTATTATTCCATTGAGCTACGGACGACGGCGGAATCCTGGTGCATGATTACAGGAACGCATTCATGATAAGTTAATTATTTCAGTGCGCACTTCAGTCAACGCGGACAGTGTCGCCCTGTTCCTGGACAATCATCGTACTTTCCTCGATAAGTATGTATTGAAGAGCATATCCATGGAGACATTGGAGAGATGGATCCTCAGGAAATCCAAATTAAATTGCGTAAGTAGGTGCCTTAATTATAACAATCACGATGTTATAATAATATTTCATTTAACTTCATTAAAATCGTTGTATATTGGAAAATACAGTAGGTTATTATGTTTTATTGAAAACATTATTTTAAAGTTGGGCATTTTACAGCCATTTAATATCACAATAAATTCAATTATTCAGTGTCACGCACAGTCAGTTCAGTAGATTCCAAATAAAATAAGTACTTTTTGTATATAAGTACGGAAATTGTATTTGTTTCGCTTATGAATAATAAAATTGGTCTTGGTAACATTATGTTCTATTTCAGATGCGTAAATCGGATCTCAACCGCAAGAAGAAATTGTATCGCTACAGCATGAACGTGCATTCAGACAAACGTGAACTTTTTCAAGTAAGTATTGCCTTAGAGATGTTTTTTAATCAAATTTTGAATGTTATGTTGCATCCAAAATGCCGAAGAATGTAAAGTCAATACTTTTACATATTCTAAATAATAATGAATTCTTCATTTTGACATAAATATTTTGTATAATCCACAAAAGAAAGGATAGTCGTTTTTAGCCGTGTGGTGACGGCGAATAGAATACATGTGTCACCATCCCAGCCCAATTTTACCGTCGTTGGGGTGGTAAGAGGCGACCCAGGGAACTCTCCAGAGAACAGACAAGCAGCGCTCTGTGAGTTAAACCACTACGATCGCCAACCAGCCTGCCAAGCGTGGCGACTATTGGCATTTCCACCCAAATGATCGCAGAAATCATTATGGGAGGCCCTCGTCCAGCAGTGGAATCATGTGCCTGATGATGAAAAAAAGTATACAAAACACAAATACTATCATCATCGCCTAGCCCAAACCGCTGAGGCTAGAGGCTTGTTGAAGATGTCCAAGAGGGTTCCGCGTATAAAAGTAATTTCCAAAATATGTATGTATTGATTATGGACACGAAATGTCTCACAGTGTTTCTTTTTTCTTTTCTTTTTTTTCTTGGCTCTTATGTTCAGCTTTAAAGCCGACAATTCTGTCACAAACAATGTAGTTCTCTTCGTGTTCAAGTTATAGTATAGTCATAGTAAGTCGTCAATAGTCATGTCAAAAACACATTAAAATTTGAGGGTGGACCATCACATTTCAATGCAGCGTGGAACATTATACGGGAATAACAAATTGATCAAATAGGAGTCCTCTCCTTTACTTCTCACTCTCACTACATTATTTTTCATCACCAGCACATTATTACACTAAAACCACCACATTAACACAATAATTGCAGCGAAAAATTAATTTTGAAAATGAGAAATAAAGAACGCCATTTGCATCTCATCGCTTCCCGTCACAAAGTCATCTCACAGTGTTATGGTTTGTAAACGTGCGTGTCCACTGACGTCAAAACATGTCGCAAACATCAATCGCGAGTTGTCTAACTCATACAGGGTGTGAGAGAAGTATATTTGTTTTTGCGCATATTTGGCGATAGTGCAACTGAGGCGGTAAGAAAATCTGAACTAAGCGGGTGAAATTAGGGCTTCGTCCACAACCTTATGACATGTTTGTTACAGAATGTCCTTGAGAACATCAAGCTAAATCCAACGCAAGAGCAGGTGTTGTACGAGCTGGGCTTCTGCATCAGCTCAGCGGTCGGGGTCGATGGATTTAATGTCTTCACCATCATAGAGGGAGATGTACACTTTATGAACGTGTTTGTTGGGAGTCCGGTAAGTGATTTCTTTTTTTTAAACGCAATGAACCAGCGTTTGACCACTAACCTACCTTATGTTAAGCAGCGATGTTGTTACACTTACGCATTTCCGGTTTTATTTGTAGAGCGAAAAGTTCAACTATGATTTTATTAAATCATAAGGCTCCCTTTTTTAAATTCTTCCTTCCAGTCAGAGAAGCCAGTACGAACAGTAAGCATCCTGAAGAGTTCATTGCCAATGGTACACGAGGTGGTCAAAATAGGCAAACCGATGCGTCTTGCCAAGAGAAATGGGGTTGCGAAAACGACCAGCGCTGCAGTTTCGTCCAACGTAAGTAGACACCTACTATTTACTTTTACTTGAAAAATTAAGTAAAATTACATGAAACGTACAACTGTTTCGTCTTTCATATAACAATAGGTTCAGTGTGGCAGTAAAAGTTTCTCGACTGTCGTGACACGTAAATTCCAATTATACTGGCGAACATATTATATACTAAAATTCTAATAATATTTTACAGAAAGAAGCTCTGTATGCCCTGTACCTGCCAATAGTGACCCCAGCCGAGAATACCACAGCCGTTCTGGAGATGTGGCGAATGACAAACAAGTTCTATGATTACGATGAGGAAATAGCCTCGTCGTACCTAGTGTGGGGCTCCATCGCGCTACATTACGTCCATCTCTACATGGACATGATGAAACAAAGGAAACTTCAAGACTATCTATTGCATGTGGCTGAGTAAGCATTTCTTTTGCACGAAAAAATATTCATGTTTTATGTACATTCACTCTAATCTACATTAATTACAGGTCAATATTCGAAGATATGGGATCTATGGAGATTCTAGTTGAGAAAATAATGCATTTCGCCCAAGAATTGGTTCACGCCGATCGAGCCTCTCTGTTTTTAGTCGATTCTAAAACAAAAGAATTGTACGCCACAGTGTTCGATGTCGGTGTGAAGGAAAAATCTATGGACAAAGATGCGCGCTCAAAAACACCAAAGGAAGAGATACGTTTCCCAATCGGCGTCGGCATTGCGGGATATGTCGCCAAAACTGGTCAGATTCTCAACATAAAAGATGCATACACTGACGACCGGTTCAACAGGTAAAGTACCTATGATAGGTGTTTTAGTACCTATATAATTTTACTAATGGCACAAGATTGGATAATAGGTAATGCAAACGATGTTGTGTTTCCAGCTCCGTTGACCTAAAGACCGGGTACCGAACGAAATCAATACTATGCATGCCAGTATACATACGGAACAGTGTCATTGGCGTTGTGCAGATGGTTAACAAACGCGGCGACGCATTCAACGCCTCCGACGTCGAGGCCTTTAAGATGTTCGCCACGTACTGCGGTCTCGCGCTCCATCACGCCAAGTTGTACAATAAGATCAGGCGCTCCGAACAGAAATACAAAGTAGCCATTGAGGTGCTAAGTTACCACAACACATGCCGCGAAGATGAAGTCAACAGGGTGTTGCAAGGCATTGCAAATTGCGACGTGGCATTAGACGATTTCTATTTGAATCCCTATGTAATTGATGACGTCGATAAGGTGAAAGATGCAATACGAATGTTTGAAGATCTGTTCCAGTTGACGAGGTTTGACAGCGCTTGCTTGGCGCGGTTCGTGCTCACTGTCAAGAAGAACTACCGCCAGGTGCCCTACCATAACTGGTCGCACGGCTTCTCCGTCGCTAACTGCATCTACAACATCCTGCAGCGGGATAACGGTGTATTTACACAGAATGAGGTAGGGAACTATAAGACTAAAATTTTAATTCATTGAATTGAATTGAGGTAGGGAACTAAAAGGGTATAAATTTTCGTCTACGTAAATAACAAAATACACTGATGCTAATACTGCAAAAACCACTACCATTAAGTATCTTATATCTTGTACAATTAGTGAAGTCGCATGTTTATTTTTTTATGGGAGTAATTAATAACTGAGGACTTTCCTCCAATAGATAATGCGTGGCAATACTTTATCTAAACCATTGTTCCTTCCTTTATCATTATTTTAAACTTGAGGAAAATCTTGATCTCTAATTAAAAATTCCAGTTCGCACCTTGTAGTATGTTTGTAAACAAAAGCATTGGTATTATCTCACAGTAAGTAATCATCGCTCAAGTAGGCTGACAGGTGTGCAGGTAGCTAGCTTAGTGCATAACGCCGGTAACCTGTCATACTGGAGTTTCCGCCTCTGAGATAACTCTCGACAAGTTTTTCTAGTACTTACTGTGTATTATGCCTATTACAAATTACGTAAGGCTTAATTAGGACTTAGATTACGACGGGATTTAATTCCATTCATCTTATTTTCTTCTTAGTTTCAAAGCGTAAGACGCCAAGACTAATGACATCTTAGAAATAATGACTTTCTTGTACACTCTACTAGATAATTATAATCTACTAGATATTTAAAATTAGTTTTTTCAAAACTCTCTTAGGTTGCAAAGTTTAAATTATCGAATCGAATATGATGAGGCAATATTCATTCATTCCGTATTCATCCGATATTACGTCTTACGACCATACAAAACATTTTTGATTATGTATATTTTTTTGTAAAGCTCAGTGGAGTGAACGAACTGTACTGAATAACTGGACGCGGCACAAATGAAATTGAGCGATAACAAACCACTAAACGTATTCCTATATTATGTCAGCAACAGCAGAGTGTGGTTCGAATTCTGAATTGACATGCCAATTGGTAGTGCAGAGGCCCGAGTCTACTAACTACAATTGATACGAGGTGGTCTCGGACTGGCAACAAAAAGTTAAGGCGTATCGTCCAATGACTTGTTGTTACACTCTTACAAATATCGACACTTACGACGAGACACCATTTTGAGATAATGAGGATTTTTCTAAATAATTCTGTCTAGGTATACCTGTTGTGAAACGAAAGAGATGCCATGTTAGCCTATGATTGTTGGTCTTCACTAGCTTCCTTTTTTAAACGACTTCAAAAAAGTAGAAGGGTCTCAATTCGACTGTATTTGTTTCAATATTTGTAACGTCACAACTTTTGACTGAGTTCCGTTTATACTTGCTTCAGTTCCGACAGTGGCATCCATGTGAAAACCACAAAAGTCTTAATTACTGGCTGAAGTCTGATCATTTACGCAAAATTCATACTACTAGACACTTACAGAGACACTATTGCAGCTATTTCAGTAAAAATACGTGTTACATGTTATGTGGTAAGTAAAGAAGAGAGAAAATGGTGGGCAATTGTTTTTACAATGGAAAAAGTTAACTTGTCTGGCGGGGAAAAGCGGAACTACAATAAAAAGGTTTACTTAGGTATTGACTGCAAGAATGATTGATTGAATGGTATAGATTCTTATATGCTAAAGTCTAAACAGGGGAATCGGCTCTAGTACTCTGTGGTTTATGTGTAACGGCTACTGCCATACAACTCGGCGGAAATCAAAACCGCACTCATAAGTAATGTAGTAATGGCCAAACTCTATAGAAATTAACGCTTTTTATGCGCGAGTTAATGTAGGTGTTGGTGGTCGTAAATAGCTTGAACCTGGAAATGGAACCGATGACCAATGATTTGCTGTAAAGATTTTTTTACCACAGTATATTGTGCGGAATGTTGCGACGTAAAGAATGGGTACAATTGAATATTAAACGTTTCAATGCACTGCTCAGACTGTAACACGACGAGTTAGGAACTTTCGTGTTCTTCCACTTCTAACGTGGTTTGGAAAATGTTATTACTTAGTAAATATCGAAGGTTCCAAATATTATTCAAACCATGCCTAAACGAAATTATCTAGGTACTTCTATACTCACTAGGTTAAAGATTTCCTGTAACGAATATTTTAGTAAAAAACAAAGACACAATTAGAAAAGAAACTTGTAGACAATAAGGTTTTATTTATGTACTATTCCCAAAAAGCCTTAATAAAAGTTTGTGCTAACACAGTTTTTTTTTGTATTTTTACGTTTTGCTTATCTCTTGTAGAAGGCGTCTTTTATACCGACATAATATTTTAAACATGTACTAGTTGACCCGATAGATGTTGTCGTGTCTTAACTATGAATATTAATTTCGAATCAACATATTTTCCAGTGCAATTTTCTTTTCTTTTTTCTTTCATAACAACCAGTGAAGCACAACAAAAATGAATTAGAGAAGATGGTCTAGCCGTTTTCCAGATTTGCGCTTAAGAACACATTTAGCGATTCATCATCAACCTATACTTGTCCACTGCTGGATATAGGCCTCTCCAATTGCACGCCACCGTGATCTGTTCTCGCGTCCAGCTTCTGCCAGCCATCTTGTGTATATCATGAGTCCACTTTGCCTAAGGGCGTTCTATACTCCGTTTTAGTGATTCATATTTATTTTCTAGATTAAATGAATAGTCCTACATGCCAATTTCATATTATATTTAAATAAAACATTAAATAATTTATTTTAGTAAAACATTTCATCGTTGCATTTCGTTCTGACACAAATGTAGAACAATGATTGTAACTTTTTACGACGAAATCAGTTTAGTGCTTTTTACTGCTGTAAGGCGTTTATCCGAAGAGCGTTGAATGCGCTGCACCTCAAACATTTTGCGTCATATTGCGTCCGACATTGAACATTAATTGAAATAAGTGATTTACTGCACGAATATTAAGTTTGGATGTTGTAAATTCACACATCAAAAGTGTCTAGGGACCAAAAACATTTTTAGCTCTAAAAAAAAATCTAATTTATTTAAATCAAATCTAATTCCCCATGCCCGTATCAATGACTTAACACATTTTGAATAAATTATGAATGAATTCAGTTTTTGTAAAATATATTCTTGATTGCAATCTTCTAAAATGCACTTTATCCCTAGACACTTTTGATGTGCGTAATAGTAATAAATAAATAAATAAATACACTTCACGCCTTTTAATCCCAAAGTGGGGTAGGTAGTGTTGTAAATAAACGTTGTATTAATTAATATTTTTATCTATTAATGTAAAACCTATTATTAGGCTACATAGCAACTTAATACATATCATCAATATATCAAAAAAGGAGCAAGTCGTTCAAAATCCGGTATTTCGAGCCGATTCACACTTTATAATTATACTCATAAGATAGAAGTACTAGATGAAAAGATTTAAGAGATTTAAGATACGTGATAATAGACAATAAGAAAATATACATACGCTTACATTCTTATCACGAAAAGGAGGTGGACAGAACCTTCCAATCACAAGGACTCTTCGGTCACATTTAGCAAATAAGGAGATAAGAATGTCATGGGCCTTCAATTACCGGTTGCTAGCTCATAGCCTAAATAAACCTAAATCTCCAAATCCTATAGTCAGCTCCTACTACATGTTAGTAAGAAAAACAGCTGATTCTGTTTTAATAATTCTTTTATGTTTTTTATAACATCGAACAAGCGTTTGGCCACCATCCTGCCTGATGTTAAGCAGCGATGTGTGCTCTATATGTTAGATAATGTTTTATTACTCAATTCAATACTATTTTCCAACAGCGGTTGGCATTATACATTGGCTCCCTGTGCCACGACCTGGATCACCGCGGGAAGAACAACAAGTTCATGCTGGACACGGAGTCGCCTCTGGCGGCGATGTACTCCACATCCACGATGGAACATCACCACTTCAACCAGACAGTGCTCATCTTGCAACAGGTAAGACTTTTTTTCATCTTATTGCTTGAGTGAGAGCATATCGGCGTTTTTTTTGTACGTTGTTGCCTCGCTGTTGTTTTGCTGGCGCAAAAGCCTCTCCCATACGTTCCATTTTCGCCTATTTTAGGCCACATCGCGCCACCCCGAGAGTTGTCTATCCAGAAGTCCTAGCACGCGCTTTAATAAATACTAGTATTTACTGTGACAAGGAAGACGCGATATAAAATTAATTCAGTATGTCAGGCTTAGTGCGATTACCGCGACGCGAGCAACGCGTTATAACAATGTCTTGTGATTTCTTTCCTGGAGAGGTAGGTCGACCTGCCATATCCTCCAAGGTAGACATTGCTCTCGTTCTATAAGAACTCATTCATCCACCAGTGAGGTGAAAGAATAATAAAACGTCCATCCACCAATCGTAGTAATTTAAACGTGTCCATCAATCGCAGCTTGCGGTACTGTGCCGAGATTGGTTTTACGTTATTATTAAAACTGTATCGACACGAAATGAGTGATCGTTTTGTTAGTGTTCTAAACTCTCTATTCCGGCGTTGATGGCCAAGATAATTCAATTGTGTAGCCTTTCTGCGCCTGCCTGGATGGGTGAAATAATTGGTACAGATAAGAGCCGAAGCGAATCACTTTTTAATTTTGTTTTTTTTTATTTTGTCAACTGATAGAGTATGATATGTACAGTATGATATGTGTAGTATGCACTTAGTAACATTTCAAAGCCATTTTCTTATAAAGCATTGACAGAAATGTTATGTTTTTGTGAATATGGTATTCTAGATCCCGTACGAAGATGAAATAGGTCTTATATCAAAGTAGCACCCGTTACTTTAAATGTCTTTTAATATCACCCAAACTAATCATTACATAGTATAAAACAGTCACCACCCACTGTCTGTCGCCAAGCTTAGATCTTTAAAACTACGCGACTCATTTTGATGCGATTTTCTTCAGCCAATAGAGTGATTTTTGTAGAAGGTTTTTATTTATAACACTTTCATATAATAGCAGAACACAGCACCATGAAACATGAACAGCAGCAGTTATAAAATAAGGGGAGGGAGCTAAAAGTCGGGAGTTTCCGTTCGACCCATTGCCCATGCGTAATCCTGCGGTGCGATATTATGTAGGTATGTATATGTAGAGAAAGTACCTCTGCGGCGAGGAGAGCATTATTTTGAATCCACAGCGGCAGCGAGGGATTAAGTGTTAGATGCCCGCGCCAAAAGTATTTCGATGTTCATTATACACTCTGCACTAGAATATCCTCACTGAAAGTTTAAATATCTTTCATGAATAATTATTTTTTGTGGCTAGCGAGTCATGGCATTTAAGAGCGGAGATACGACCGAGGGAACTATCCAGAGGTCGCGCAGCAGCGCTGTCTGTGAGTTAAAACACAACACCACTGCGATCGCCAACTCGCCTGATTGTTGGCATTTCCCCCCAAATAATCATTGGGGGCGGCTCTCGTCGTGCAGAGGACGTCATGTGGCTGAGGATTATTATAATTATATCAAATTAGTCCGTCTAATAAGAATATGGACAATTAAACTTAGAAACGTTGTTGTGCACGTCAATACGAACAATTTTTACTATGGCGACAATGCGGGAAAAATTAGACAATTTCAGACGAATAAAACTATTTACAACAACACACACATTGCTTTCTTCCCATTTAAGTAGCTAAATCAGTGTTAGCTTAAAAAAAACTAAATTGCTTACATAAAGTACGTAATGCAGTATTTAATAGTAGAGCCAGTAATATCCACCTATTAAAGTCCTGATTGATTGGAAAAATGATACTCAATTATGTATATTATGCATTTTAAATTTAGAACGTTTCTGATTAATATCGCGTTGTAACTGAATATTAATTCTAGCCACCGCACAACTATATACATTATACACATGAATTAATTACTGAAGCCAATCAGTTTCAGTGTAATTAATTACGGGTAAGTAACTTTGTTGTTCAAAGCACAATACCGATCGTTGTGCCGTGAGATTGGAGGAGGTATATGTCCAACACTGTATTCAGTGTGCTGACATGATGATGCAGTTTGTTGTGAAAAATGCCATGTTCAATTTGTACCTTCTTTGAAAGAAAGAAAGAAAAAATATTTATTCACGCCGCACACGGCAAAAATAAAAGCATCCAAAAAGAAAAAAAAATAATAGAAAGAAAATAATAAAAATAATTTGAATATATTTCATTTTTTTATTTAATTACACAATTAAAAAGAACTAAATTATTGCGGCGATGAAAGGGCAGCTGGCTCAGCATGTTGCCGCGACTTACGCCACGACGCTGATTTTCAGCCAGTGCCCGCGGTGTGACGTACGAGGAGTCCAGAACGTCCTAATAAATGTTTGGCTAGGATGTGAACGAGTGAATGCTAAAAGCTTTTAAAATATAAATTTAGATCTACGCAAAATAGTGATACTGAAATCCTCTTCTAAGCCAAAGTCTCAGGTGGTGATTCTCGGGAATGCAAATAATTTACTTACCTCAAAAAGCACGACCTACTAGCTGATGGAGTTTATATGAAGATTTTTTTTCGGATATGGACATCTCAAATGCCCCATTAGGGTGTACAGCACTAGTAGACTTCGGCTTAAAAGTCAGTGTATTTCCGTATCACATTGTATGTAGACATAAATAACCTGTACATATATGGTATATTATAATGATTGCGTTGATCCACGGCTCCCGTTGTTGCTCAACAAGAAGCTGCTGCCATGAACGACTGAGTTACGTGCACAGCGAAATTATAATTATAATATTATTATCTACTAAAATGAAAGTCCCTCGTGCATATACAATTTTCTCTAGGGAAACCTACATTACGTACAGTTTACAACATTTTGTTCAGTGTTTGAGATGAGCTTATAAGTACTTTCTGTATGTGTCTGGGCTGCTGTTTTATATATATAAGTATGTATTTAAGAGAAAAAAAAAAGTAAGTTTATATCGGTTTCTGAATTCCATACCACAAGTGCTTTAGCTACATGGAATAAAGGCAATGTTGTATTGTGGTGAAATATTTATTTTATTTATTTATAGTGTTGAAACCAACTTGACTAGAGGTCCTTTTTGTAGGACGATGATAATCGGCTCGAGCTCGTCTCCGGCTATAGCGAAATATTGGTTTAATTAAAGATAAATTGTGAGAGGCGTACATTTTTTGTGTGCGTTTGTGGCATTTAAAAGTATTTGTGTAAAAATAGAGCGTCTGTGGTCCAGTTGGTCGGATACTTGACTTGCAACCGGGAGGTCGCGAGTTCGAGTCTGGATACTGGACGTGTACCAATGGGACTCTTTTTCAGAGCCTATGTACGCAACGCTCGTACGGTGAAGGACAACATCGTGATGAAACCCGCACTCCACAAGGTGTGTGAACCCTATAACGGCGATGGGCTCGCCCCCTGTCACGTTGGGTTAAATACGCTTGGTGAACCGTGGGCACTTGCTTAGCAAGTGCCTCTGCCTACCCCGCTTTGCGATTAAAAGGGGTGAAGTGTATTTTTTTTTAATTGTGTAAAAATCAAAAACTGGCACTCTCTGTACTGTATTCTATTTGTGGTTAGATGATTGTCAAATCTTCCGTGACATTAAATTAAATTAAAATTAAATTAAATTTATTTTGAAAAACTTGGTTACAGTTACAGATAGGTTGGTCCCTTCTAGTAAGCGTGAAGCCTGTAACAGAAGGCACCGCTCTTCTATAGTATAATTATTAGTTCCAAAGCTATTATACTTTATAGGTTAGTACTTTACAATTTAATATTTTATTTTATTTTTGTTTTGTATCTGAAGTCTATTGACATAATTATACTAAGAAATTGTATGATTAAATGTAGAAATAATAGACCCTTTTACCAATTTCGGTGTGGGAATTGTAAGTTTTGGTAATTTTTTTGGAAAGCGTTCTTTAAGACGTTTCAGAGGGTTCTTTAAGACATTAGAATTAATTTGCTGCTGCACTGCATCATGGACAGATGATAGTAGAAGAAGATATTAGTATAAAAACTTGCTTTGCGAATTTCAATTATATCTGCGTTAATTAACACTTTCGTGGACACTCAATTTGAGACAGCAGAAGTTTTACTGAAACCAGGCGACAGGCAGGGTATATCTCCGAAGGTGTTAAGGTACCTAATAATGCATTAATAATTTGTGTGTGTTTACCTTAAGTTACCTACACAACTAATTTAAGCTTAATTTTACTATGCGCGTATTTAGTGTCATCTTTGGCTTGGTCTGTTGTTTTATATCCTTAAAAAGAATGCAGATATTAATTTAAACACTTACTTCAATTGCAACACATCAGCAAGTTCCTATTTATGTCTGTGTAATGTATTTTCCACAGGAATTGTTATCTTAATACCGCGCGTAAATTTACAACAGACATTTCAGATAACCACATACTGTACCAACAGCGGGAATCATTATTCGCAAGAAACCATAGAGGGTTTCTGAGTTATTAAACCTCAAAGCTGCATCGGTTCAAGCTGAAAGCGCAGTAGACTTAACGTAATTAGTTGCAATAGTAACAGTTTCGTAGTGCTTCTCGGCGTCAGGGAGCGCCATCTTGTTACGGTTTATTCTATCCAAGTAATAGTTAAGTATTTAAATAATATTACTTTGCAATAATTTTTTTAACTCGATTCCCATCAAGTTTTATTGGCCAAATTTGTGATATTCTAGAATACGATGCTTTAAGCTCAGGCTGTGGCGCATTTATACCCGGTATTATGGACATAAATGATGGTAGACATCATTCGTGTATTTTATGTTTTTTACACTTTGAGGTACATTATACGTATTGTAATTTTAATATTGTTTTAAAGTATATTCTTGTAATCTAGGTATATAAATAGCCGAGGAAGACAGATCGAAGTCGCAGTGAGTGAAGAAAAGGAAACCATGTAATATTTGATAGGTCTCCAAAAGGAGACCTGTAATGGGATTTAGTAGGTTAATAATAAGTACCTTGACGACCGAGCTTCGCTCGATTATTATTTTTATTTTTGTAAACCTAGTTTTTTGGAATTTTATACAGTTGTTAAAAAGTGTAGAGCAAAATTTTTTCATAACCCCATCTCTAGTTACTTCAAAACCAAAACGTCCCCCGCACCATCCTACGTATAGCATAGTATTACTACTCGGCGATAGATGTCAGTAAGAGTCGTATTAACAATTTGAGCAATTTTTCATGCCCGAATACACGGTTGGAAAGATGTTTTCTAAAAATTAAACCTAGCTAGATCGATTTATCGCCCCAAATCCCTCTACATACCAAATTTCATGAAAATCGGTGCAGCCGTTTCTGAGATTCCAATTATATATTATATATATATATACACCAATTTCTTGTATATATATATATATATACACAATTCTTTGTATATATATATATATATTATACAAGAATTGCTCGTTTTAAAAGATAATAGATAAGATATAACTCAAAGAATTCTTATTATTGTAGTTTCGGAGCCTATTTTAGATTTTTTTCATAAACAATATTTATTTATTTTTTTATTTATTTGTACAATATGGGAAACATACAGCTTTGAGAACAGTAAAATAAAAAAACAAGGTTGTTGAAAATATAAGCCAATGAAGTTTCCACTTTAACATTAGACTTTTGCACAAAACATTCACTAACAAAGTTAAATATATATTTGTATCGATGTGGTAACTTCATTAGTACTTATAAATAGAATATATATCTATATTATGAATAATTTCGTCAAGAGATACAGCACACTCGATCGAATTCCTTATCTAAATAATAAAATATAAAAAATATGATTTCTATTCGAGAACTTGGAAAATTAGCACTGTCGATTACTTTGTTAATTTTAAACGTTGCTAACATACCATTCGCAGTCGCCATATTGTCCATTTTAGCGAATCTTGACTGACTTCTTGATGACATCTCCCAAGCGTGGTCGGGTTTTCATCTAGTGAATATTATCCTACATATGTCTCTCTGCAGGACGGACACAACATATTCTCCCAGCTGACCAACACGGAGTTCAAACACCTGCTGAGTATTCTGAAACACTGTATCCTGGCAACGGATCTGGCGGCGTTCTTCCCCAACCGGGCCTTACTGCAGACCCTCGTCTCCACTGACAAGTATGACTGGGAGAAACAGGAACATAGGTATGTGTCTTCGTCTCTATAACTGAACTAGAACTGTATGAGATTGAACAGCTCTGCAAGGATATTTTGCGTTCTGAATGTTCAATATGATTTCTTACGACGTATTTCTGTCTGTGTTGATTTGTTCAGCGACTTCAAAAAAGGAGATTACTTAATTGGACCGTAAATATTATGTTTTTATGTTTGTTTCCGGATACCTTCATCCTTTATGAACCGATTTTTTTATGAAACTCGGGCCTTGTCTGTGATGACGTCCGATAAGGAAGTCAGTGTTCGATGATGGCAGTCCAGATAAATCCAGGGGAACTTTAAAAAATAATAGAGGTGTGCGACTATAAATAGTGCTTTTCTCATTAAAACTGTGTTATGGTTGAGAAAGTATTATCGATCACAAGCAGACTGTTGGCTTAAATGTGATGTCAAGTTATTAAGCCACGCGCCAGATCCTTGTAATATTATAGGTGGTAATGATTTAGTTGACCTAGCTGTACCTACTAGTGGCCTACAACACCTGCCTCTAAAACGACGGGTGGCTTCCCGCCTCCAACATTATTATTTTATAGATGAGCTTTTATTAAAGCTTTTATTGTTTGTAAATACTCACAAATTTTGACAATTTTACAATGTAGTCCTGTCTTAGCTCCAATTCTTTTTCATTATGGTGAACACAATGTTATTGTCTCAGTTGCATCATCTTGTGTGTTCCATTATATCTAAATATACATAGAACATAGAGCAGAAATAATAGAATTGAAAAATACATATGACACTGAGATATGATTTATCTCGCTGAAGATGTGATATTGCTCCGTTTACTTTATAATAGCGTAGAAAAAGGATGTAATCCATTATGCAAATTGCGTTATCCACGTTAGCTTTAATTACTTAGTTAGTTTAAAAAAAACGATTGAAATCATTTTGTCTTTTGTACGTTTCAATATAATTACCAGTAATGTACATAAGTCTAAAACATATACGTAATATATACGTAGTTTTATGCCTGTCTATCAGAGGCGTAAAATAACATCTTCGATATTCAATATCAGAATCACAATTCTTCGAATGAGTTTAATAATTTATCCAAAATATTGGGTTTCTTGTTTGTATCATCTTCAATACTTCTTCAGCTTTTTTCTACGCTTGTAAGTGATACGTTCGAAAAATGATCTTGGCCACCTTCCAATTATTTTAAAAGAATAAAGGTAATACGGGAATTTATTTTTTCCCCTTTCTTTGTTTTTCTTAGTAATGCCACAGTTCTCTGTCATATTCATTTCTATCTTCGGTTGAAATTGCACCTTTCTAGTACACAGACGGGAGGACATCATAGCTAAAGCTGCTAAAATAATATGAAACAGTCTAAGTCAAAAGAATTCGAATGGCGATTTTTATAGAGCCATGAACTATCAACTCATGTAATTAAATCTAGAAGCATAAAATTAAAAGATGCGCTTGTAATTAAAGAATGAATGTGGAAAATATCTAACTGAACCGGCAACTTCAATCGTCATGAACATTAAAATAAGTACAAAGTATGAAAATGTTTGACAGATGGTTAGCTCTCGCAATCAGCATGACGGCAGCAGACCTTTCAGCCGCAGCCAAACCCTGGAAGATCCAAACGGAAACTGTGAGGGTGATTTTCGAGGAGTTCTACGACCAAGGCGACGCGGAGCGCGCGGCCGGCCGAGTGCCCATTCCCATGATGGACCGCCATAAACCCGAGGAACAGGCTGCCAGTCAGGTTAGTTGGATTTGTATTAGGCTTTATGAATCATCTTGACCAACATGAATTATCATATAGCTGAAGTGATCGTATAACAAGATGGGACCTGCAAAAAAATGCAGTGTAGGTTATTTCGAACCCTTTAAGTTAGTCTGACGTGGTCAGAATAATTTGAGTTTAAAGTAAACACTCATAATCTGTGTGTAAAATAGTATATTATCTAACATTGCGTTGTTACCGTGATGTCCACTAAATGCCAGTGAAGAACGCTCTTCACTGGCATTTAGTGGTAAGTAACAAACAAATCGAATGACCATTGCTTATGTGATAATTTTGTTAGGGAAAACCCTTTTTAAATCGTTTTTAAATATATAACGCGGGGTAGGCAGAGGCACTTGCTAAGCAAATGGCCACGGAGCCCATCGCCGTCTAACACTACTAGGGCATTATAACCGAAAATGCCAATACTCACCTCTCGCCCGTTTATATTACTAAATATCGGTGTGTTTTTCACATATCTTTTTTTCCATGTATTACACTAAACATATCTATATATATAAAAATGAATTGATGTTCGTTAGTCTCGCTAAAACTCGAGAATGACTGGACCGATTTGGCTAATTTTGGTTCGAATCACACGTGGAAGTCCAGGGAAGGTTTAAAAGGTGTATTTCTTCCAATACTATCACAACTGGACGGGTACCAATGGGACTCTTTTTCAGAGACTATGTACGCAACGCAACGCTCGCACGGTGAAGGACAACATCGTGATGAAACCCGCACACCACAAGGTGTGTGAACGGCAATGGGCTCACTCCTTGTCACGTTGGGTTAAATACGCTTGGTGAACCGTGGGTATTTTCTTATTAAGCAAGTGCCTCTGCCTACCCCGCTTTGGCGTTTAAAAGGCGCATTAAAAGGCGTGAAGTGAATTTATTTTTAATTATTTTACTATGGCAAAACAACTGTTTGCCGAGACAGCTAGTATTGAATATAAATATACTATACATAATGTAATGGTTGTAATTCTTGGGGTTATTGGACCGCTAATACCCCTAAAATTTGTAATTCATATACCAATTGCTGCCCCTCACGCCTCCATTCTGAGCGTTTTGTCCATTCATCAAGCGCTGTCTGATTCCAAAAATAGACGTTCAACTTAGCCTCTACCAGAATAAATTAATTTTCTCATAAGGTTCTGTTCACATCGCCATTTCTCTAAACGAAGTTCACCGTTTTATTCCGTATCTGTAACATTAAAGCACGACTATAAAATGTGAGTTTGAAAGCAATCGCTGAGACGGATATTGTTATTGTATAGCGAAATAACTACAATGTTATTTCTAGCAAATAAGATTCGTTAGAAGAAGGTACTTTGTTCATATTACGATGAAAGTGTCTTTTATTTCCAGCTCCGTTTGGCATGTTTTGTTGATTCATATTTTGTTTTGCGTAGGTGGGATTTTTGAAAGGGATATGCCTGCCGTGCTACGAGTTGCTGCAACGCATCATACCGAGGACTGAGCCTCTACAGAACATGTGCCAGCAGAACTTGGAGCGCTGGTCGCAGATCGACACGCAGGTCCGCCGCAGCCTGCAGGATGGGAGCACTGAGGAGGAGGACCTGCCTGGCTACGTGGCTGACTTGATAGCTCACACAGAATAAACTAAACAAATACCTAAGATAAGAAATTATCGTTGTTCTTACATCCACGAACAAAATCAGAATTCAGACTACTTTTGAGATTTTTATATTCATTAAATTTTCTATCAACAGTTAATAATCTACTATTAGCATTTTGTAAGAACTTCCAAAAACCTTCACCATTACCTTAGACGGGTACTTATAAACGTTGTTCTCGATTGTTATATGTTAATTTCAAGTACCTACTACCTATATTCTGCTTAGGGTTGTGTAACTAAAACAAGTAGATTTTATGCAATAAATATATTTCAAATCAACTTCACATAAAAGTTCTCCAATAAAAATAAACAAGCACTTAATTCCTCACTTGTCACTGCTGCTGCTTGCTGAGTGTCTGCTCGAAGGTGACTCCGGCCTTGGCTATGTTGCTCGGCAGCAGGTCGTAGAACGTTATTAGGAACCTGGATTGGAATTGTAAGTATTAAGTCATATTTATCTTGTAAAACTCGTCTAGGATCCCAAGAACGGATACATATTTACGTATCGTCGACTGCGTTTCTGCGTAGTGAATATCTATTTAGGGTCCAGCTCAAATTGGCTGTTCCAGTTGGAGTAGTCGACTCGCGTAAACGTTATCTTTAATACCTTGTTGAGTAACGAGCGCAACGTCCCGGGTCGAGGGTATTCGAGATTATTATCCTGGAGTGCCTATAATACGAACGAAGAGTCGTATTACAGAAAAAAAATCACGAACGTAGGAGTTGAATGTTGTGAAACATACAATAATTAGGTAATTCATTTTACTGAAGCATTTCATAAGATCTTCTCTTGTCTAAATATTAGAATAGTTATGTGTTCTACATTTTAGACATGTCTAATGGTACGTTGTCTAAATATTAGAACAGTTATGTGTACATTTAAATAAAATGCCAATCTTATGGCTAACTAAAATATTCTGCGACTAGGTTACGTCCGTGAATTATGTTTGTACTGTACTGTATATACAATACCGATGCAATGTATTTTACATGAAATATATTGTCTAGAATGCCGGATTCATTCGATTGCGAATTGCCTGTAAGATCTATATTAGCTTTTAGAAAACCTTTCGTCGTTATTGAGTTGTAACAATTTTTCCATATTAAGTTAACTCACGGTAAGATCGTTGTGGCTTTGACCTTTGAACTTATTGAACTTCAACATCTCAGGATTGTCACTGCGCGACTTCCTGATACAATTACACATTTATCCGGCCTTTGCGTAATTTTTAATGCAATGACCGGTGTAACACATAATTCATTATTATTGTAGGGTACCCTGAGGAAAAAGTACCTACTGAACGCCTTTCGTTTTCGCAACAAAATGTGAGAATATAATTACATGGCTCGTATCCTAAAAGAAAAACCTGTGGATATGTAGGTAATGCCCGATGCGAATTTGTCTATTTTTAACACTTGACATTAGAGTCAGCCGAATCATACAACTATCCCGATTAGTGATTCTAATTTATACATTCCTGTACCTTTGGGGGTCGATGTTCAGTTCCTTGCTAACGAAGTCTGTGAGGAGCTTGCTGGAGACGGCGTTCTCTGTCGGGCTGATGTGGCCTATAGACTCAATGCTCGCCACCGCTGCCGGCAGCTTGGAGTCGTTATTTATGCTCAGCGTTACATTGTCCACGAACACGCAGGTGAATCTCTGAAATAATGTTTGATGTTACAAGAGAGATGATGTCACATGATGAACGAACCTATGGTAAGAGATATATTGACTGAATCATTGACGATTTTCATACAACTAGTAGACGCGCGAGAATTACTTTTTTGTTTAAAAATACCATGTGTTTTTGCGATGGTGGATGGGGGATGGTAGTTTAAAAAAACTGAGTGTCCTATAAACGCAGTACGTACGGAGTATAACATATGGATGGTGTAGCTTCCTAACGGTTATATGTTTTTGAAAATCGATGCAATCGTTTCCGCATTTAGTCAGTTTAAACAATCAAAAGGCATGTCTTAATATTTTTTTACATACAATTTGTTCTAAATTTCTCCCTTTATCTCTTCCTTTCTTAACCTTTCTCAACTGAAATGGTTCCATTTCTTGTATTACGGCAGATTAATACAAAAGATACAACGTCATACGAAATTATCTACGAAAGTCGATAATACAAACGATCAATAAAATAAAATTGTGACGTATCGCAATTCACGATAAAAGACAACAGTTTTGTTAAGATAGGATTGCATAGTGTGTATTATTCGTTAAAAGTCTTATATTTCATATATTATCTGTAAACATAGTTACGTAACTCAATATTGAATGGACAACAACAATATTTGCAAATACAAAAATAAGTACTTGATCGCTGTTTTTTTGTGCAAGCAATAACGTAAAAATGGTGTTAAAGTTTCTACCTCTTCAGGCTTCCGTAGAGCTTTCGCTAGCACCTTTATTGTCTTGTCCACGAAGTCCGCTGGTATTTGGCTCTTTGGCAAATTTGTAAGAAACTTGAAGCACGGCATTTTGTTAATGTTGACAGTGAAACGTACGTTGCGCCACTGACCGTCTGATAACAATGATATGTCGGCAAGTGTTCTTCAATGTTTACATTATAAAACTAAATAGCTGTGGCGCTATTCTCTCTTACGCACGTAATCCCAGAGAGTTGTATATGTATCTTGCTCTCTCGCTCTTATCTTTACGATATGACAGAGAAAAATAAATAGGCGCTCAGACCGAAATCGAAATAAATACTAGAATTCAAGTACCTACCGTAAGTAGGTCCGTGGCAGCTTGAATTGTGATAAAAATTATACATAATACTTTTTTTTATCTTCAAGTAGGTATTTAGATAAGTATAAACGCAGCAAAAGTTTTTTCTTTCATATGAAAGTGAAACCGTGTGTTGTGGTATTATTGCTAGTGGCTGCAGGAACACTCGTAGCACGAACTCTAACCACTAGGTATATAATTATCGAACATTGAGAACGTTGCTCGGATAATTCACCTCACGCATACTTATCTATTACGTTACCATTTAGTTTTGGCGTTCACCTATTATTACTTTGTACGTATGTTTAACAATAAACGTTGTCATTATACACATTACAAAATATTTTAAGAATAGACGCTTCACATTGACAGGTCAAAT
>SJJU01012242.1:0-10494 GCA_012932125.1 Conopomorpha cramerella
AGCTGTATTAAGGGGGATTAATGTTAACTATAATTTTTATAATTTAACTATAATTGAAGGTGACAGTAAATTGTTTTATTGTATACATGTTACAAAAGTGTCAGAAGTTTAAATAACTAAAACGAATAATAAAAATACGTTTCTATGTTTCCTACTCAGTACAGTCTGTAGGTCTTCAAGTCGCGGATAAATACGTAGGTACCTAATGAACAGGTGTGCTCCATCGTAGACCACATCGCTTCTTAACATCAGACAGGACGGTGGGTCAAGGTGCTTGGTTCGTTGTGTGTTAAAAAAAGCGTACTAAAATATTATCTACAGAAAAGTCACCACAGGACACCAGCGACATCTAGATAGAATTTTTGGAGTTTAGAAATTCCCCATTATACAATGTAACACTTTGCTCTACTTATAGGACACCACGAATATTACAGGTAGAAGATACGCCCTGAAATATAAGTAATGTTACTCAAGTCAACTTCGCGATATCAGACGAATTGTCGCTTCGTCAGATAAATGTCAGTGACGAGCGTTTTGACAAAACGCTAGTTTGACGTGACAACGTGCTTGTCTCTACAGTACACGGCGATTGGTCAGTTCCAGAAACCGAACTGAGCCGATCACTCGAGCCGATTATGCCTCTCTCTCTCTCTTTCGAGCCGCGCTCTCGCTTGCGAAACGGGACAATCACGTCATCTCTTTCTAGTAGTATCTAGTTATAAAATATTTCACGTCAAAATAACTATTAATTATGAACGTTTTCTGCCCCACCCTGTATATAATGTAATAACAAAATACACTAGTGCGGGGTTCAATTCACCTGAGATTTTCGAAGGCGTTTGTTGTCTTAGAATTAATGACCTGTTTGTTTATTGTGAATACATTATTCATATGCAAATGCGTGTGTAAATATCACACGAGCGTATTTTGAATACGATTACGTTATTTGTAGTGTTAGGGAGAGAAATTCGCGCAAATATGTTTCGTGCGCTGTATAGTTTAGACGTCTTTAAGGTAAACCAGTCCTAAACACAGACTCCGGCAAGGCTGGCAGTTCGCACTATGAAAGTAAAGTTATCGTGACAGACGCTCCTAACACTGCTAGGATATTAAAACGGATAACTGAAAATGTATTTTCTTCAATTATGATATTTCTATGAATAAGTCTCTTGTCAGAATAAAACACGTTTCACTTCACCTTAAATTAACCAACGCGGGAGAGGCAAAGACCCTTGCTAATAAAATACCTAGAGTTCAGACAGTACAGAAGTTCTTGTTGTCAGAAGCCCATATGACAACGGTATCCCCTGCCTGGCGTATAAGGCGTCCTAAAAGGGGTCCTTGGGGTCGTGGGTGTCGGAGTGGCACCGGCACCTGCTTGTACGGCCCCGAGAAGGGCGGCGGTTACCCTATGTCCTGGTAACCGCCAGACACGTCACCGTCTCCCTCCGTGACGGAGTCCGAATACCGGACAGATCGCTTGAGCGGGTCCTGACGCAATTCCTCCGGGTACTCCCGCCCTGCTCGCGACACGGAGGTCATCGTGGGGGTTTAGTCGGTAAGAGTCCGACACTACCCCGTTCGCTGTCCCCATGGTGGCGGGGTGTCCGTGAGGATTCCTCCACGTAAAAAAAGGACAGAAGTTCTTCTTCACCGTATGAACGTTGCTGTAGCGTACACTCAGCGTAGAATCTGGGTGCCAAGTCTGCTGAACTCTCTCAATTGCATGGCTCTGGCATCGCATCGTCAAACGACGTGATGATGTCATCAATGTTTTGCTAGGTGTCAAACTAACATTGCACATCGTTTCATGCTGCGATGCCAACAGCCCTAGAAAGGGCGTCAACAAAGACAGGACATAGAACAAATGCGCCCTATGATTACACTTGACCCGTTGGTGTAGTGGTCAGCATGTCTGCCTCTGCTTCGTAGAGTCGTGGGTTCGATTCCCACCGATGACAGGTGCTTAGGTTATGAGCTTTTAAGTACTTGTTGGATGTGTCTAGGTGTTTTATTTATATAAGTATGTATTTAAAAGAAAAGAAGAAATGTATTTAAGTACGTATATCTCGTTGTCTGAATTCCATAACACAAGTGCTTTAGCAACTTAACATGGGATGAAGACAATGTGTGTGTTGTTGAGAAATATTTATTTATTTATTTATGATTGGCTGCTATGTCACACATTGTGCAAATAAGCTTGTACCAACCAATCGCAGTGCCTGGTAGGTCTTGTCATGTCTTTCTTGGAGTGCTTTGGTAGGCCTATAGAGCGAAGCAACTACGGTAGCAGACTTGGCCCCCTGCTCTACCACTTAGGTCAAGTCAAAGTTTCTTTATTTCATCGTTATAAGTGTTATAACATACAGATATACAGTAGAATAACACAAAGTTTGATGAACGTCATTTATGACTTTAAAACAAAAGTAATCGTCCCCGGTTCGAATTAATTTCTTTTACTGGCCAGAAGAACCGGGAAGAAACTGGCATCTTTTCAAATCGACAACTCTAAGGTTGAATCTCATCTGACTGTCATCATCATTCATGATGACAACTAGTGGACGCCCCGCGATTTCATTCGCGTAGTTTTAGTATTTCATACAAACTATAACACCCTGTATATAGCGACGCGACAGACAGGATCGGGGTAAAAAGTATCCTGAGACCACCAGACTATAGACGCTATAAAAAGTAAAAAATTCCATCATTTTAATTTTCGAAGTCGGATAAAATATTCTTTATTTGTTATTTATTTAATTACACACACAAACAAACATAACATAACAGTTTAGTCTAATGCGTAATGCTGTACAATAATAAATGTAAAATAAAAACAATAAAATACCTATTTTAAACATAAGATATACTTACATAACGAAACACACCAATAAACATTTATTTTTATTTTTTTATAACAATTAACTAAAATTATCTACTGTATCCTCTGTGACCTCCTTCAGTTTACATGAAAAAACATCAATTTTCTGAGCGATGTCGTTAATATTGTTATCTATACCGATATTAAAAAGAGGAAAGGTTTGGTTTTTAGTTTGTTTGTTTTAAATTAATGGGCTCTGAAACTACTGGACAGATTTGAACAATTATTTCACTGTTGGCAAGCTACTAGTGGCAAAGCTAGGGGGTAAGCCGGTAGTACAATACAAGCCTATGCCACGCACTTTAACAAATATTTTCAAGGAAATCAAGTAGCGTAGGGACTTATTGTAGTTCAAATAAGTAAGACAAATAAAAAATCTAAATAAGCATTGGTTAAGTGCCTATTTTTCACTGCCGGCTTACCTCCTAGCTTCGCCACTACAAGCTACATTATTCTTAAATATAGCCTACGTTATTTTGTCTCCGAATTCCCACGGAAACGATAAAACGCGAGTAACGTGGGTTGGTACATCTAGTATGAGATACAATATTAATACAGATTCTACCGTCCTGTCACATGCACGCAGTGTCGGCTGTCACTATCGTTGTGTGTAATTAAAGCACATTTATTTCACCCGATTGAAACCTGAAATCGTTCAATGGAAAATAAGCCTTAATGTGGAGTTACTGCAAAATACTGTTTACAATTTCGCCTCCCACTGGCTGTCACTATGTATGCTTACATCAGTGGCGTGCACACCATATAGGCAAAAAGACACTGCCTACCTTAGTATTTTGGCTACCCGACCTAATAATAGAGTTATTGATAAATCTTTTTTTGTTGTACTCACGACATAGGCTAACGAAGGTTCTGTGTTTTGTGGGTGACTATAAATACCTATATTTCGTAAAGACAAGTTACCTATAGATAGGTGTCAATCCTATATAGAGGGTGTTATAGTTTGTATGAAATACTGAAACTACGCGAATGAAATCGCGGGGCGTCCACTAGTAATCCATAAAGAATGGATGGAAGAAAGTTGTGTAGGTTCAAAATAGTCCTTTATCAAACAAAACTAATCTCATTTGACTAACAATACAATACAATATGGCGGAACGGACTTGACTTATGAAAGTTCAGTATAAAAACTGTACCAAACTTTTTCACTACGAATCTATTGTGTCCAAATCTACTGAACAAAAGTTGTTAGGGTGTTACTCTACACCTCAGATCAAAAACAACTAGACATGCAATACGAAGATGACGTTTAGGAGAAAACGAGACAACTATAGGAAAGACATGCAGGAGTGAAAGAGCAAGGGATATTTATCTTCTTTAAAAAAACAAAAACAGAGCGAGTCGGAAGACGAACGAACATAGAATAAAGTAGTAGCATCTCTTTCATTTTCAACTATCTTTGGCAGATTGTTTTTTTTTTTTAGCAAAGTCCACTTTGTGTACTCCTCGACCCACTCAGTTTCACATAAAATTACAGTTTGAATCCAGGAGTACATTAAACTTTCATACAATGTTGCTTAGGAAAAGAAAAACTAAAGCGCGCTGTTTGTTCTGAGCTCTACACTCATTTGTTTAATGAAAATATTAAACTGTACATCAAAATTACTGAATACATTACATAAAGGCGATTTTATGCTCGTCTATATCCTAATATAAAAATGAATAGCAAAATGTGTTGATAACCGCATAATTCTTCCTTTGTTGTGCTTATTAATGACTGCAGAAGGTTTTTATGAAAAAAAAATACATCCACTGCTGGATACACTCTTGAGACTGTACATGTCACTCTTGAGGTTGTACTAATTTAATATTAATGCTAACTAATAAAAATTAATAATATACAGGACAACGTCTGTCGTGTGCACTAGTTTAGTATAAATTTGATGTGAAGTTACTTTATTTACACACATCAAAAGTGTCTAGGGATCAAGTACTTTTCTTAATCAAGAATATATTTTACAAAAACAGAATTTATTCAAAATGTGGTGATAAGTAATTGATACAGCCATGGAGAATTAGGTAGGATACCAATCCAGAAGATTAGATTTGATTTAAATAAATTAGATTTGTTTTTACAGCTAAAAATGTTCTTGATCCCTAGACACTTTTGATGTGTGTAGTTAGCGCTTTCCCGTGGAAAAAGCCTCTGGAAATACCCTCTTGGGTCACTTTTTCCTGGGTTTATACTGAGTGCAAAACGACCCCGAGCAATGGTTTTAGAAACGTTGTAGGACTCGTCAATATGAACAAAAATTTATTTTTGTGATCTGTCTATAATTGACCAAAATATCGGTGAACATACATAAAAAATATTATACATACAGACGAATTGGGAACCTCCTCCTTTTTTTATTTGAAGTCGGTTAAAAATGTTGACAAGGCGGGGAAATGAAAAAAAAAATTTCATCTTCATACAAAATGTCATCTCCCGAGGCAGAAAATCAGCTCAACGTGTGAGTTTTAAGACCATTGCTCGGGGTACTTTTACACTCCGGCTATGGACGAACAACCCCTTTCGTATTACGGATATCCCTACCTTGCCTTTCACGCCATGTATTACATCTAGCGTCATTCATTTTACGTACCATACAGGCACGGTGCCAGTGTCCCCCTTACCAGAAGAGCATGAGGCCCAGGGGACCCCGAACAAAGAAAAATAAACAAAAAAAATAACTAGTTGGTTGTTGCCTCTTTATTTATTAAATTATCTCTTCGCTCCTAATAGTTGCAGCGTGATGTTATATAGCCTATAACCTTCTATAAATGGTCTATTCAACACAAAATATTTTTTCAATTCGAACCAGTAGATCCTGAGATTAGCGCGTACAAACAAACAATCAAACAAACTCTTCAGCTTTATAATATTAGTATAGATGTAAACCCTTATGGTACTACAATGGACCTCACGAAACAACAATATAAAATAACTGCAACGTTACAACGGAATATGCTTAAATTATATATCGATTTTGAACTGGCAATAGGTCCTATCTGATTATAAAAGTTCATGCAAATTTCAAACCAAAAAGTACTAACTGACATAGTCATACTAATCAAATTCGTACCATACTGACGGTTTTGATAGGACGTATTGACAGTTCATAGTCGATATAGTCCTAGTAATATTACTTTAATATGAAGTCGCGGGTGAATAGGTACTGTGCAATATAAAAAAAAGTTTTAAAATAAAGGGCCCATTTACCTGGTGTTCGAAGATACGAAAGCAGTATCATTCTTCTAACGTCACAGACTAGCTCGGGACCACTCACTCACTTGCAAGCAGTTAGATAAATCATCGCTAATCCGGCATCGCCGATTCTTAGACTTGTGTTACCTTAGAGGATCCATCAAGTAAGGTTTTTCTACAATTTTGCATTGCAATGCACTTCAAAAAAAGAGTCTCTCTATTCGACCGAATAAATGCTTTTTTTTTTAAGTATGTTCGCTGATAACTCCGTCGTTTATTAGCCGATTCGAATAATTCTTTGTTTTTTTTTAGTAAAGAAGATATTCCCGTGATAAGGAAATCAGGCATGGTGATGGCAAACCCGATAAATCGAGGGGAAATTTTGGAATTTAAATTTCTTTTAATTGTTATTAATCACGAAACTTCAAATAAAACCTAATAAATAACTCGTTTTATTCGAATTTCCCGTGCCGTAGCTAGTTATCAAACCCGGCTACGAAATGAGCATATAGGTATTTATCTTTCTTACCAACATTTTAGTAAGGCCGCAGCAGAAGTCGAATAGTTCAAACGTTTAGCTTAATACCTTTAGCTGAATATATTCACCTACGAAATCGCTCTATTCTTTCCCGGGCCGTAGCCAGCTACCAAAACCGGTTACGGAATGGGACAAAAAGTATTTTTCTTTCTACCACCAATCACCACTGTAGTACGGCCGCAGCCGGTGGCAAATAGTATTCAAGTTTAGCTTAGTACCTTAGCTGACTATAATAAGCTACTAAATAACTTTTCCGTTCCAAAACCGGTTACGGAATGGGATAAAAGGACTATTTTTATATGCTTTTGTGTTCACGGATATCTTCTTTTTGAAGGGATTTTCATTGAATAGACAGGAAAATGGTTGTCCGTAAAGCCGGTTTACGGACGGTAGTTTGACGTGACAACTTCAAACATTGCAGTAGTAGTAGTGCACTCGCTTGCGGAACGGGACAATGACCTCATCTTTTTCGTGCATGAAGCCCCTTGTATCGAGTTATTAAACGTTGCCTACGGGCGGCGGCGCCGGATTCCAATATATACAGATTATATATGTAGAAGACGAGCCAACCCCACAGACGTTGTCCTGTCCATACTATGAATATGAAATTAGTATAATCACAAGCAGTGGATGTAATTATTTTTTCATAAGAACCTTCTGCTGTCATTAATAAGAACAACAAAGAAAGAATTAGCGGAATCGGTCCACCCGTTCCGGAGTTATGCGGTTACCAACACATTTTGGGATACATTTTTAAATACATACGTACACACATCAAAAGTGTCTAGGGATCAAGTACATTTTAGAAGATTGCAATCAAGAATATATTTTACAAAAACTGAATTCATTCATAATTTATTCAAAACTAGCTGCCCCCGCGAACTTCGTTCCGCCTTAGAGGGGATACCTAAATTTTCTAAGCTTCCGCGCAATTCTTTATTTTTTTTCTGTCCTCTTCCTTCCACTTGAGTGCCTCACAGTGTCTGCATTTATTGGCCATTCTACCTATGAATACTAATTGATGATTAAAGTAATCAATTAACGGATCATAATCAAAAGCAGCATCGGCAAATGCATCGCATGTAAGTATTCATCGTAAACATACGTCTCCTTTCTGCTTCCCGCTCGGAATGAATTAAACGTCGTCTACGTGTTTCTTCGAAGGTCTCTGCGGCTATGTACGAAGCTTGACGCTCAGCATCTAAGATTTGGCGAGCTTGGGTCTGCTGAGAGGTCTCAGTAGCTCTTTGAGCCGCGTGACGCTCTGCATCCAAGATCTGGCGAGCTTGGGTCTGCTGAGAGGTCTCAGTAGCTCTTTGAGCCGCGTAACGCTCTGCATCCAAGACCTGGCGAGCTTGGGTCTGCTGAGATGTCTCAGTAGCTCTTTGAGCCGCGTGACGCTCTGCATCCAAGATCTGGCGAGCTTGGGCCTGCTGAGAGGTCTCAGTAGCTCTTTGAGCCGCGTGACGCTCTGCATCCAAGATCTGGCGAGCTTGGGTCTGCTGAGAGGTCTCAGTAGCTCTTTTTAGCCGCGTGACGCTCTGCATCCAAGATCTGGCGAGCTTGGGTCTGCTGAGATGTCTCAGTAGCTCTTTGAGCCGCGTGACGCTCTGCATCCAAGACCTGGCGAGCTTGGGTCTACTGAGATGTCTCAGTAGCTCTTTGAGCTGCGTGACGCTCTGCATCCAAGATCTGGCGAGCTTGGGTCTGCTGAGAGGTCTCAGTAGCTCTTTGAGCCGCGTGACGCTCGGCATCCAAGACCTGGCGAGCTTGGGTCTGCTGAGAGGTCTCAACAGCTCTTTGAGCCGCGTGACGCTCTGCAGCCAAGACCTGGCGAGCTTGGGTCTGCTGAGAGGTCTCAACAGCTCTTTGAGCTGCGTGACGCTCGGCATCTAAAACTTGGCGGGTTTGGGTTTGCTGAGAGGTCTCAACAGCTCTTTGAGCTGCGTGACGCTCGGCATCTAAGACCTGGCGAGCTTGGGTTTGCTGAGAGGTCTCAACAGCTCTTTGAGCTGCGTGACGCTCGGCATCTAAGACCTGGCGAGCTTGGGTCTGCTGTGAAGTCTCAGCAGCTCTTTGAGCCGCGTGACGCTCGGTATCCAAGACTTGGCGAGCTTTGGTCTGCTGAGAGGTCTGTGCAGCCCTTTGTGCAGCATGACGATCAGCGTCTAAATTATGACGGGTCTGCGTTTGCTCAAAGGTTTCAACAGCCCTTTGAGCTGCGTGACGCTCGGCATCTAAAGTCCGACGGATCTGTGAATCCTCTTCGGATTCCAGTGAGCTAGCAAGTTTAGCAGCCCGAGCTCTGCTAGAGCTATTAGCTAAATTGGACTTTCGTTTGCGAGGCATCGAAAAAAACAAAAATAAAATGAATCGAACAAAACAGATATACAGATTGAGATTTGTTATCAAATAAAAACCTCTAATAACCACCTACGAAGTAAAAATTTACGCTCGCACGACGATGTGTATAAGTCACGTTTAAATGGAACGTTTAAGTGGCGTGAAAAGTACTCGAAACCGGAGGTCGTGTATGAAAAGATGTATGAATGTAGATGAAGCGAAAGGGGTATGTCAGGACCGTGACAAATGGAGATCTGTAGTCTCTGCCTACCCCTCTGGGAGACAGCGTGAAGTGTATGTATGTTATGTAAAAAACTAATAAAATTAAATTACCCAATACTTATTTATAACATGTCATAAAAATAGTAGGAGGTAAGTAGGTTAGTTTAGTTTTACGCCTACTACGACCTATTAGATTAATTAAAAAGGGAAATAAAAGCAAATCGGTTTTTTTAAAGTAACGGAAACTATCTTACCTACTATAACTATAAACTAATAATACTATTAACTATGCACTAAAAGATCCCGAAATATTAAGCATGTACAAAATTAATTTATAGGACCTAACTAATAAAAAAATACTACCTACTTAAAAAAATACGAAACAATAAAATAATTTTACTGGATCGAAAAAAGTACCTAAATCTTTGTAGCGCAAAATTCTCTAATCGCATGCGTCCGACAACGTCGTCTGCCCTCACGTATCTGCCCGTTCGGGGAGGCATAGTTATGTAGATTCGTGCGCTCCCCCACCACACGACAGCGCCGTTGCCAGCCGCCACACTTCGGCGAATGTGCGCGACGACGACCGACGACCAATGACAGCGGCGGTGTGTGTATTCGTTAAAAGGATTTTTTACTTCAAAGCCAATTTTTTTTAACTTGATACACCCAAAACTTCTAAATATCATATTCCTAGGTTCAGTGCTTAAGATTTTGTATACAAAAAGTTTGGTTTCGTAGTTCCCGTTCCGAATCAGTTCCGTTCCTTTCGAATTTCGGAATTCCGTTTGTAGAAAAACTCTGCACATCCTAAGAGACCTACGTACCAAGTCTCATGGTTTTATCTTAAAAATGACGAACACACATACAAACTTTTAACCCCTATTTCACCCCCACACTGGTAAAAAAGTAAAAATGCTAAAACAAACGATTTTTTTATCTTATTTAGTGCTTAAATACAAAATGTAATGTTTTTATCTTCAAAAATTACGAACTTCATACAAACTTTCAACCTTTATTTCATCCCTTCACAGTTCGAAATTTCAAAAACGCTAGAACAAATGTTTTATTATTTCTTATCAAGTGCTTAAATATAAAGTTTCATGGTTTTATCTTTAAAAATTAAGAAATCCCATACAAACTTCCATCCCCCTTTTCAACCCCTTACCACCCCTATTTTGCAATAAAAAGTAGCCTATGTTCTATCTCAGGGTCTAAAGATTGTCTGTGCCAAATTTCATTAAATTCGGTTGAGAGGTTTAAGCGGGAAAGCGTAACAGACAGACAGACAGACAGACAGACAGAGTC